>RQTK01000105.1:481288-511122 GCA_003991915.1 Elysia chlorotica | reverse complement strand
ATGGAGTTGTAGTAGTAGTAGTAGTAGTAGTAGTAGTAGTAGTAGTAGTAGTAGTAGTAGTAGTAGTAGTCGTAGTAGTAGTAGTAGGAGTTTACGGAACATCGGGAGAGGATAAAACATTTTTGCATAATTTATTTGTTGCTGTTGTATTTTTTACCAAATAATACCAACAACGGAAAACATATTTAACTGAATCAGCATTGCTATTTGTTAAACGAGACCACAATGCTTATCTAATAATGGGTGTGGTTGGCGCATAAAAACTGACACACCCACACACAGTAACAGAATTTTTTTTTTTAAACAAGATAAGACTGATAGGAAAGATAAAGAAAAGGTATGGAGGCGTGATTTTCTACTATATACCGCATTTACCTCTCTCTCTTATAGCCTACTTAGTTGTCAACTTTGGGTGTCAGCTCAGCAAAAATAATCGCACATGCTAAATGGCATGAATGTCTTTCATAACTTTATTACCGAGATAGCCAAAGTAAACATGAGATCTCCTCACTGATCCATACACAAAGCACAAAGTGCAACCCGTTTATAATGGACCATATTAGAACCGATTAAGTTTTTGGTTTATCAGATATTCGTGTTATACGATAGACGTACAGACAAAGAAGTTAAGTGTTACAATTAGGTCCGAGTTTAAAACCCTTACCATGGTTGTAAGGCACTATATAAGGTAATCTCTCGTTGTTAAATATCATTTACTCATTTTAAAAGGCGGCCCAAACAATACATGAATCGGGCTCTTAAGTGAAACTTGTTGTTTTGTTTTTTTTAACGCACACAAAAAATGGTCGAAAAGAGAAGGCCTCTTCTAATTTGAAGTCTGCTACATTCCCAAAAAAGTCAAAACATACAGCGACTGGTCCTAAGACGAAATACTGAAAAGTTTACATGCTGCCAACAGATGCAGGAAGGGAATGTCAGTCTTCTATTTCAGTCGCTCACATTATAACGATACTAGCAGGAAACAAACATGTCCTTTTGAGAACAAAAATTAGAACTTCCTGGTAAAAAGCCTTGCGCTCTAGCGATTGGGCTACCTCGCTCTTGACTCTAAGATGGTGGATCTGAGTAGACCAAACACGACACAAAATAATACCAGAGTGTGAACTAAATCTACGGTCGAGCGTATTGACTCGGTCTGGAGTGTTCTAATTAGAGCACAAGGTGAAGAATAGTTTATGGCGGCAGAACGGCGTGAAAAAAAAGTGTGGCGAATTGCTCATTATTACGATATAGGTTCATGAATCTGAAAAAGCTGACCTGGAAAACCACGCAGACACGACGTCATTACTATGTCCCCGCAGTTTGTTTTTTTTTTTGTTTGGTGTGGGGTTTTTTGGTTTGTTTGTTTTTTGTCTTTTGTCTTGTTTTTTTTGCCATTTGCATTTCACAAATTTGCACAAAATGGCCACAGAAAGTATCAATATTTGCCACAAAATTTGCCAAAAAAATGCAAAAATTTGCCACAAAATTTGTCAAAAATTAATGTGGCAACATGGTAAATAAACATTTTCTTTATATCAGGGGTGACTTTGTAAGGTCAGGGATCTCTCTTGTTTGTTTACAAATTATTCATATACGCCTACAAACCAAAGGGGTGTTTTACAAATAAAAAATTTTATTTCTTAAAAACATATGCTCTGGAAAGTGAGAGTAAAAAGAACAGAAAACCAAGTGCGCATACTACAACTAGAGGGAGAGAAAGAGAGAGAGGGGAGAGAGAGAGAGAGAGAGAGAGAGAGAGAGAGAGAGAGAGAATGATAACCGAGGAGTAAGAGAATGGGGTAAAAAAATGGTAACCGAGAAAGAGAGAAGTAAGAAATAATTTAATGTAGTGTGGGAGACAGAGAGCGAGCGATATATATATATATTAGAGAGAGAGAGAGAGAGAGAGAGAGAGATTTTCAGTATTTTCATGATTATTTTTTTCACATTCCGTAAAAAATTGGGAAATGTGCGACTTTTTGCGGTCGAGGCCTACATTTGCGGCCGCGAAAAACTGCGGGGACAGATTACTAAAAAGTCTACTCTGCACACAAATTACACATTCCGTCCGAGGCTAATGAGATTTACCATTATGGCACCAACTGCGTCTTTCATACTCATAGCTATCATTAAGCTAATGGGATATTTCCTGTAGGTTGCGTCCATCGCCATGTAATAACAAAGCTAATCGGGGTTGCTTCGTTGTTTACATTGCTTGTCCGTACCCGTACACAAATAAGGAGCTGGTATGGACAAATAATGAACATTTTTGGACGTTTTCACTTTGAGCCTGATTTTAACTACTGTTGAGCACTATAATTGGATAAATTGTTGCCAAGTGAATACATGTATATGTACATTAAAATACTTTGATAAAGTTTACGTCATCATTTTGTTTCCTGAATAATCCTGTATTGTAAGTGACCAATAGTGTCTGCTGAGATTCTAAGCGCGTACCTCCTGTGCCCTGGGGTAGAACATCGGCTTCCGACGCAAAAAGTGCAGGTTCAAGCCCTGGCCATTTCGCTCCCTACTGGTTGAGTCGGTGTCAGTTTAATGTGGTCGGCTGAGACAAGAGCCATGGCATCCTTGCCCTGTCTCGTGTGTGGCAGTACATACAATTTTAAGACGTCAGTCTTGGGGCCCGTCCACAATATAGCCTATATAGTGCTGATGTTGGACGTTAAACTAACTCAACTCAACTCAACCACGTGTGCGTCAGGCAGGAGCACTATCCACTAGAGCTACCGGCGCCGTCAGCCACATGTGGCTGGCATGGAGCTGATATTTATAGAGGATCACATCCAGAACCGAGACCTGAGAACGAGATGCACATGTTTGTTCTGCACCTCAATACCACATCCTGCACTGCCTCTGGCTAGACTTGCAGATCCAACCTTCAAGTTAGGTAACCTTGCAGGAGTTTGCATAGTGCAATCATTATTATGTATAGCACTCGGTTAAATGGAAAGAAAAGTATGCATCGAGTGCTCCTCGCTTGGTCACTTTACTCCATAAATACTTTTTATTTGCTTTAAGTCTCAAATATTATCCAAGTATATCTACAAGTCTATTACTTTTTCAATTTTGTTTGTTGTTGTTGTTGTTGTTGTTGTTGTTGTTGTTGTTGTTGTTCGTAGTTGTTTTCTTTTGTGGTTTTGGTTTAGTTTTTTGTATTTAGTGGAGAATAAAAAGGCTGAAACGTCGAACATCATTATTAAAAACTAAATTTTCCACAACCCCTTATAACATAATAAACGAGAGATAAAAAAAAATATAACTCACTAACTGTACCTCTATAAACCTTAGAAACTTTTAACAGCATTTCTGATAGAACAAACGAATTTTTAGAAGTCTAGATTGTACCAAAAGGCTGACCAGTAAAACGTGCACTGGACTGCAGCATCAGCAGCAGAGGGTACAAAAGTCTTTCCTTTGTTGTTTTCAGCGTTTTGTTTCCAACAGCCGCCACGCCACGAATCCCTCAGTCAGAAAATGCCTGGTTGAGATGGGAATAGCATAGCACCCTTAACACCTGCCTCCCCTGCCTTTAGATGTCAGAACCCATCTCACGGGAGAACCGGTGCACCATGGATGTGTATTGTTGTTTGAGGCCAGGACGAGACAGTTGTTCTCCAGGTGATGCATCTCACAACAGAGGCCTTGCGCTGATGGGGTTCGTCCGAAAATGGAGACGATAGATAAGGAAATCTGCACCGGCATCTATTCATAGCTCTACCCTAACTTGAATTTAAGGGTTTTTCCAGGATAGCTGATAGCTGTCACAGTCGATGACAATGCACTGACACCGACCCAACCATTAGGGGACAAAATTGGACTAATAGATTTTTTACAAATAATAATAATAATAATAATAATAATAATAATAATAATAATAATAATAATAATAATAATATATTGCATTTATATAGCTCACTTCCATGAACTATAATATCATGCTTAATAGTGGGTTTCAAACCAAGAACCTCCTGGTTGGGAGACCAACGCTCATTCATGCCAGCAGGACTGTTCGCCCAAAACTGCTCACACTTCCTTGAAACCTCCTCGTAACGGGTCAGGTGTGAAATAGTAGAGCAGTAATGATCGTAACAACTCTGGCTGGCGGTAGTGTTGATTTAGAGGTTCGGTGGCAAGGTGTGTTATTGTGATTTAAGAACTTGTGTTGTTGTTCTCGTTGTTGGTGTTGTTGTTGCTGTTGTTGTTGTTTTGTTAGATAGATACATACATAGACAGAAATGCGGGCAGATAGATAGATAGATAGATAGATAGATAGATAGATAGATAGATAGATAGATAGATAGAGAGAGACAGACATATAGAAAGATAGAGACATATATATATACCCTCTCTCTAATCTCTATATATCTATTATGTTTATCTATCTATATCTCACCACCCATCACCGAAAGCTTTTCGCAATAGATTTAAGCTGAAATGCCTTGAGGCTTGAAGCATTTTAAAGCTTCTAATGAATCTAAAACTACACTGAAAAGGGGAAATTTATCATTCCTTTGGGGTTTGAAAAAAAACAAGCTAAATATCCATAATTAAGCCTACACGTTTAAGATTCGGTTCTGATCCAGCCCCGCTTTCTCTATATAAATACACAAATGTATGTATATTACATGATTCATTTATACCGCTGATAAGTACTATGATTAGTATAATTATGAATAAGCTTTCTAAAACAACATGTAACTCAATAAGTCGCATTTTACATGCACATAGATGCTACATACAAGACAAATACCGCTGATATTTATAAAACTATGAACAAATTTACCCAGTCGCGTTATACAATGTACTACAGTCGCAGCTTTAGTGTAACATGAGAGAATCCTTTAAAGTAAAGTTTTATGAAAAGTAGGCTTGGGTTTAAGAAAATAAAGTTCTTGGCCTTTAAGGAAAGAGTGAAAAGAGTAGTCCCAAGAGCTCTTTTCGAATGTTTTCTCACAGAAAAAGTGGATGTATGGCCCTGGTAGGCTGGTTAGACTGCATCACTGATAACTAATAGGCCTATATATATGATTTCCTCCAACAACAAAACAAAAAAAAACAAAAAACAAAAACAAAACAAAAACGGGCGCGTGTGAAAAACAAGTTTATTATATAAATAAGTTCGGGTTTTTCCGGGTCACAAATCTTTGCGCTCATTGAGCTGCTCATGTTTACTTTCTTCACTTCTTTAGACTCGTAAGTCGTCGGATTTATTACGTATGCCATAATTAAAACGAAATTATGCGCCGTTGCTTTTAAGGTCTCGGAAAGCTTTAGTTTACAGTCGCCAGAAAGTTTCAGATTGCTTGAGACAGTCTGCCAGACTTTCGAACGCAGCCTATGGAGCGATCTAATTACATTTCAAAAGAAACTGTTGACATAAATTTACAAAACCTTTGCTCATTTTTTGTTGTTTTTTTTTTCCCAATCTTTATAACTCCGAGTTTACCTCTTATTCATAACGTCACGCACGTAATGTTTATGTTTGCTTTACAAATCTATAGCTCTTCTCTTTTTTTTTCAAGCTATAGCTTTGAGCTTACCTATTCATTGCGTCATCACACACTTATAAAGTTATGTTTTCGTTTATAAAAGATCAATAAATCAATCAGGCATTAATAAATGAGATTATCGGCTGGGGGTAACTTTCTGTTGAACGTGTCACGTGCATATTACGGTAATACTAATACGTGTGTATTATGGACAGTGTGTATAGTTGGCCAGTGTAGGGCTGTTTGGCCTAGAAAAAGGCTAAAATTACGACGGAGTTGGCGAGTTCGCGTAGCTGGCACTCATTCTCACAGGTCTCGGTGGTTTTGTTTGTTTCTTTCTTTTACTTTTCAATTTATATGTACATTAGGCATATGAATATTATTAATGGTAATGAAGACAGCGTCTGCGCCGCGTTCCAAATTGATTTTATTCCATTTAATTTGTTATGGCTGGTTGGGTTGTTTTGCTTGTTTTGTTGTTGTTGTTGTTGTTTATTTTTTTGGTCTTTTGTTTGTTTAGCTTTGTTGTTTTGCTACCTAACTTTATTAAGTTGCGAGTTTGTTTGGTTTTTGTTTTGTTTTGGTATATTCAATGTAGGACTGGTTACCTAGAATTTTTTCTGTATTATTTGGTTTAGGGTATACTTATACAAAATACTTTTCATTCGTTGTTTTTGTATCTATTATTATTGTTGTTTGTTTGTTGTTGTTTTTGTGTATTGTTGACTGTGGAGTGGTTTGGGCTTTTCAAAGCTGTATTCTAAAATTTACATTAATTCTTTAATATATTATATCTTCTCTTCGCACTTTCACAGTTTTGTTAAGTATCTTTTCTACAAAACAAAAACAAAATTAATAGAAAATGTTATTAAACGTACATTTGACGCTCCGCATTGCCTATTTCGTTGCATCTATCCAGTCGTTACTCATTCTGTTGACACTTTCCTAATAATTATTTCGGGTTAATAAGTAAATGGGATTATTATAGGAGTTCAACCGATGTGCCCGGTAATTAAAATTAATTCGTATGTACACGCACTTACCTTTTCAAAGGTTCATGCAGAAGAAAATAATCCTGAAGCAATACTCCTGGTCAGCTTTTTAAATCCTTTTCAATTCAGTACAAAATCTGCCTGTTTATTGAATACATGTATATAATAGAGCTCTTATAATAAGTCCAACTATGGACTAGCTCTACTAAGATCAAGCTAGGCTTTCAGTGTTATTGTATGTTTTTATTTATTTATATTTTTTGGCACCACTCGCCACTAAACGCTAACTTTCCACGCTCTTGTTAACTGAATAAGTGACACACCATTGAGTCCTTCACCCTGTGTTAGAGTCGTTGGTCCAGCTACCTGTATTCTGTATACGTTGCCAAGAAAATGAGCCCAACTGAGAATTAGGCACTTGGCTCAGATAGCCCTAATAATAGTAATATCCACTTGGTTTTGGATCGTTTTAATAATACATGTAGTAATGTAGTTGGATAGATCTATAACCTAGATCTAGAGTTATTGCCCTCTGATCTTCACAAGCATGGCATAAATCTGTCTTTCCTACTGCTGTGTCGAGATCCATACATCACAGAAACAGAACACTCCACTGCCTGTAAAAGAAACGAAATCCCCACATCTTTACCTTTACCTCTAGATCTCCCGCATGTGGGAATTTCAGGACCAAGCCCACGTTGTCAGTGAAAGGGAGAAAAAAAAGGGGGGGGGGGGGGGGGGGGGGAAGAGAATGGGAGGGTGTGTTGTGTGTGGGTACTGTGGACATGACCGCCACATGGAAACCCAGACAGCGGCGTAGGTGTCTACAATGAGAATGGGGGAGAAGGGAAGAGAGGGGTGGCACTTTCCTTGCCAGTCGGCCAGTCCTAGCGTTGTCCGTCACGGCTTTGCGAATTTCAGGACAATAACGAATGACATAATCACGCCATTTATGCACAGGATTTCCGGATCGCTGATTGGCTCCGTAAGTCTAAGGTGGAGTTATGATTGGATGCCGGTGCATATTCCCTTACCTATGGTCTCCATTTCGATATGGGTCTTCTTTTCGCAAGACGTTTAATTTGTACTGTGACATGGCAGTCTTGCCCCTTCCTTCAGATTCTGTGACGCATCGGAGTTTTTGTGCCCCTATTTTATGATGTGCTCGGAATGTGACCTATGGGTGGTCGTGTGCTTCCTTGTCTGCCCAACGGCGGGTCGGCAGTACTCGGCACTCGGCAGCACACACGCCCCCGCCATGCGACACGTTAGTTTTCTGTCTTTGAGAAGCAAAACAAAGATCAACTACCGTAGGGTTGAACGTTTAAAGTACCATACTATTACTAATAAGACAGAGAGACCGGGAGAAAGAAAAAGAAAGACAGACAGACAGAATCAAATTTCACTACATTTGGTTCTAAACATAATTATACATGCACGTCTACCTTGTTCTGTCATATCCCTACCACCCTACAACTTAAAAAAAAAAAAATTTTTTAAGCCATAGTATAAGATTTGTTAAAAGCTGTTGCGATGCTGTTGTATGTTTTTTTCTGAACATATAATCTATTAACAGGGCCTAACTTACGGACCACTGAAATAGTTTATGCGCATTGATTACCATACCACCTCAGTGACACTTTGATGTTGATTTCAACGATTGTGTTGATAAATGAAGAGTTTGAGATCAGACACTTCCAATGTTCATTATCAATTTACTGTTGGAGAAAATTGCACAAATAAAGAGCAAAATGCACGGTACCTCACACCATCCATCGGTAAATGCATGCCTCCTCCTAGTGCAACTGTACCAGCTTCCCCTAGGATTAAATCTCGCTTCTGTAAAAACTTAAATCAATACAAAGGCATTCTCTCCCCCCCCACCCTCCCCCCCCCCCCCTCTCTCTCTCTCTCTCTCTCTCTCTCTCTCTCTCTCTCTCTCGCTATCTCTCAATAAATGTAGGTGTGTTTGAGTTTAGTATGCACCAAGAGCCCAAGGCTTTAAGGCTATACATGTATTGACAAAATGACATGTCAGCATAAATTATTCATTGTTTTAGTTTTCACAGTCAAAGGGGGCCAACTGACTCAAGGGGTAGAATGCTAGTCTCCCAATTGGGAAGTCCTCACTTCGAAACCCACGATATAATTACAGGTTGGGTCGGTGTCTGTTCAGAATAATGTGAACCGACTGAGACAGGAGTCCCGGTATCTTTATCTCCGCAATGCCTTTGTGTGGCCGCACTTAGCCTTGCGGCTGACGGGTGTTTAAAAAAAGCAACATTACATTTACCTATAGCCTACTCACACTCATAGGAGTTACTAATGATTAGATAGATCTAGGCCTATTGTCCAGTTAAATTCAGGCTTCCTTTAAAATCTGGAAATTTCGCTCATGGATCTAACCTTTCAATTTGGTTATCATTTTCCTATCCTAATGTGTACCGTATTTTGCGGTTTTAAATTCCGTATGAAATTTCCACTTAAGTGTGTTAGGGTTGCCCTTCACGACTTCGAGCTCTTGTATTCTACTTCTAAATTCAAGTTTAATAGTGTATACTTTCATTTACAAGACTTTTTAGGTTGACTCTGCCGGTTGGCAAGGGTCCATATAGAACATTTTTTTTTTGAAAATCAATGATCTTAGAAAAGAAAAACCAACAAACTGTTAATAATATTGTACTTTTTAAAAATGAAAATAGTAACCTCCGTGTTTCAATCCAGCTCAACTGCAATAGTTGCAGCTTTGGATCTAACAATTGACTGACACTGAATGTGTTAAAACTGGTCATACTTGTACAAGAAATAGGTGACTGAAACTAGTTGTCTTGAAGAGAGTTTGTTGTTTTTGTATAAGTGTATACATGTATCTTTATTTTTATTTAGTCATGTAATCTACAAGTTCTAACGAGGCATTTGTGTCTAAACACATTAATTATATTCATTTAATTATCTGTGTCACATGCTATCTTTATTTTTATTTAGTCATGTAATCTACAAGTTCTAACGAGGCATTTGTGTCTAAACACATTAACTATATTCATTTAATTATCTATGTCCGTTAATTTTCACCTCTTGTGTATGCTTTCAATTCATATAATTCTGTTAACATTTTCTTTAACTGTGCATAATTGCTTTTAAAATTTCATGTTCATTGGAACTTTTTTTTTTTTAACAGCAATTATTGTACATTTGCATGTAGTTTTGAATTGATGGCAGTCTATCTATGTAGAGTACTGAAAAGTAACTCATAGTTCCATTACCTGTTGTCCGATCCCAGTTCAAGTCTATTGTCTTAAGTTTACTATACTATTTTCATCACTGTCTAGGAGATCTCTGCAACTGCCAGTACAACCGATGCATTAGCTGAAACAGTTACTCATGGGCCCTAACATACTTGTTCTGTTTCTGAAAATGACATTTTTCTTTTATTTATCAATTCAACCTATTTTGTTATGAGTGTGTATGCGTGCTTACGCATGCTAATGTAATATTTATTAGAAATCTTTATATTGATTCATGCTAAATCGATGCACAAATAATTGCAGTGGATATTGAAATAAAATAACATTTAGAATACATGTAAAGCATTTTATGCTAATTTGTAAACCAATTTTTTGTCCATCATGTAGGGAGAAAATCAGAATCTTTAATTTGTGCATTGTATAGCTTTGAAATTAAAAGTTCAGTGGAATTTGTAAGTTCCATAATAACAGAGGAAATTAAATTAATAAAATATTGTCTTCATCATAATTATGCGTGTGCATGTGCTGGCTTGTTTTGTTTTGTTGGTTTTGTTTTTTTTTTGTTTTTTTGGGGGGGGATAGGGGGGTTCAGTTACAGGAATTTTCAAATCATAGACAGCAGCTGCACCACGTCTTAATTTTAAAAATGTGATATAATAAAGTTTTTTTAACAACTGAAAAAGGATAGTCAAGATGTACAGCAACAACAATCCCCACACACAGGTCGTTTTCTATTAACATAACATTTACACATTCTGGTTCATGCATATAGTGATGTTTATTAGTTTTGACTTTCAATTATATAGAAGATGACACGGAGAGAGCTAGAAGTCACAAATAAATGTTTATTATTTGTTATGTTTAAAATTATGATATAATTCTTAGTACTATCATTCACCAAAATCCCAGGAAATAAAACTTTACTTTGAGTTTAATTTAAAGAACATGTTACAACACATTAAGTCTTTCTGCACATTGGACGAGCGCATTTATCTACAGTCATAAAAATTGTGTTTCTACTCCAATTCACAACAAAATACAACATGTCAACCATAATACATTGAAAGAGGAAAGATGAAATAAATACAATGACTGAGGATGTGTCAATTAAAAAAAAAATTAGAGTAAATGGAAATCTGCATAATATATGGATCTATTGTTCAGCTCTATCAAAATCAGTTTTTGAGACAAAAAAATAGAAGAAGAAAAATAGAAGGCAAAACTATACATTTCTGACCAGCATATGACTTGCAAGAAAATGTTACTTTCAACAACAACAGCAAAAATTAAAATTGAGTTAGAGGGGACAAAAATTATTTTTTTTTATTACACTTATACATTCATAGATAAGAATAAAAGAAATTAAACAAAAAAAAACTGAACAAAAAACTAATATCAATACATATATAACTATATGGTAGAAGAACTACCTACATATAATTATTTTGTCTCCAGATGCAGGAAGTCAAGTGATGAAACTGCATTCCCGAGACAAAGCACACAGAACAATTTCAATTGACACAGGTACACACAAGTTTGAGTTCATGATGGTATTTTGATGGTAAAAAATATAGAGCAAGGAATAGAGCTGGTAACAGTGTGCCCTGCTGATGTTTGGTCCTGTTTCAAAATAAACAAGCCATTAGCAATGAGACACAGCAGAGTTGGTAATTTGGGTCATTGAACGGTATGTAAAATCTTTTCAATAAAAACGGACAGGCAGGTAAAGAAAATGAGTGAATCGTAATATTCTGCAATGCAAGAATGCTGAAATTTCCTTCTTCCTTCTCTCTGAACACAAATATCAAGTTTTACAAGTATTGAAAGCACACAAAAAATTAGTGGTGAATATTTGAATATTTTTTTTATAAAGTATCTTACATGTCAATGGAAAAAAAGAGAACTATCTCATAGTCTTCTAATGCAAGAAAAGTTAGATTTACAAATGGTAAGAAAAAAGGCATCCCATCAGTGAATAAAAACACCCAAGTCCACTCTTCACTTATCCCTCTATGCATATTTCATAATTTGGGCTTTGAAATGAGGTACACATACATTTAGCCAAAAATCCATGCATTTTGTCAGAACATTCTGTATACACCCCATGATATCAAATAAACTGATTGAAAAATAGCTAGTCATCTCTCCCCCCCCCCCCCCCCCCCAAAAAAAAAAAAACCATAAAAATATGAAATAGTGCTGACCAAAGAAAAAAAAGAAAAGGAGAGAGATAAACAAAAATACCAAGTGCAAAGTTACCCTGAATAGTTCTGAATGTTAGTGCTGTTGTCATACTCATACAGACAACTCATTCTCCCATAATGTTACAGTTGACTGATTTCAGCAAACATACTAGCTTTCAATTTTTCATGCTAAAACATTAAAATGCTGGTGAAAACAGCCAAGTTTTTAAAAACTGAAAGGAACCATCACACTAATAGATTAAAACGAATAAGTACAGCATCGCTTTAGCCACAATCATTAAAATGTAGTTGTAATTCTTTCTTTCTCACACCAGGAATAGGAGAATAACACTTTCCAACACTGCGTTTTTTTCAAAAGTTTTCTTTTTAAATTTTGATGGTATGTTCATACAAGGCCTGTTATAAGGCAATATTGAAAGTGCTCCAGATCATAGAAACAATCTGAATCTAGTGCTTGCCATTTGCTTAAAGATCGCCTGTAAGGCGAGTTAAACCTATGATACTTGGTGCAGGGAGACACGTGAATGGAATGGAGTATCATAGTCCATATTGCTGATTGAAAGTTTCTGAATTTCATAATTTTTTTTTAAATCGTGCTTTCATTAGTTTATCTAAAATGATTAGGAAAAACATTGGTGCACTGCAACTAGTGATGACAACGTCTACACATCATTTGACTACACCAATTCAACATGTCACTAAAAAAAAATTCTATAAAAAGTACTCCAAAACATGTGAGCCAAAAAGTAGTTATGAAAAAGGTCATAGTCTGTGTAAAAAAATCACCCCAAGAGCCTCAAGGAGCAATGATATAAAAAAAAAAGGTGTTATCCATCTAGGCTGAAGAGTAAGGCTAACAGTGACACACAAGAGGCCTCAGGGGTGTGCAGCTGAAACAAAGTCAAGCACTGCTGGGAAATATTCAATCGTCATCTTCCTCTTCAGACTCCTCCTCATCATCATCAGCCTGCTCGAGCCAATTCAGCCACTGGTTGACCTGGGCAAGATAGACAAAATAGCAAGGATGTCAATTAACTTTCTAGACAAGAGAGCCTTTTTCGATTAACAAAGTATCGGAAACAAGGCCTGTGGCAAAAATATCAACTCGTAACTGAAAAGTACTGGTAAATCAATCCTTTTATAAAAATAATTTCTGGTACGTATATACTCATTTGGGTATATAAATAAATGCTTGCCTGGTTATAGAGATCTAAATTAATTTTTTAAACGTTACCCCGCAAAATTTTTGAAAAAAAATGTATAACATTTAAAAATCATTACTTTTCACACCAGGAGCACAATGCGTTTGAATGACCTACCTGGAAGAGGGCCTTGCCTTTGCCAGGGTATTCATCATTAACCTCTTCCTTCCACCTCAGGTAGACCTCTTCATCAATCACTTCCATGTCATAAAGGTTCACAAAAAACCTCAAAAACATCCCTGAAAAGATTAACGAAATTCATTAGCATTTATAGCTAATCATGGCTATAGCTGATCTAATTGTCTTTTTTTTCCCTGGTTTCATCTTTTTTTTTTATTACTGAAAATCTGAGGTTATAACAATTTTTTTTTTAAATATTTAAAAAAAATATACGAAGGAAGTGCTCTTTCTTACTCCTACGCTTAGATTTAGAGCTAGCCTAAATCTATACATAATCTACTATGGTTTAGAATTATAATCTTTTTCCATCTCCCCCTCTCTGATTATTTCTTCTTCAAAATCCTTAACGTCTATTCTTCCTCTTTATTTCAAAACTAACATGCTTATGATATTGACATTGATTAAGTTCACAGAGAGCATGATCTTTTGGATAGGGATATATTTTGTTTATACCCTGCTTCTTGACCTAAAAGCCCTTAGTTGATGTATCAGAATACAAAATAAGTGGCAGTACAGGTTGAGTAGCCACTTGAGCACGAGAGATAAATATTTTATGAAATTACAATCAACACAATACAGCAATTGAATATCTCTCACAGAAAAACTTTTGGAATGTGTCAGTGAGCTTCACACATTCTCTGCACTACTACTGCTTACCTTTCGGGAACTGGTGGGAATAGCAAAAGACTTGCACAGCGTAGAGAGCTGCCATTTGAAGGTCAACGTGATCATTGAGGAGAATCTCAAGAGCCCCCTAAAAAGTACAAAAAATACAAGATAGCATCACAGGGGCATCAAGGAAAATAATAAGTTGTTAATTTGCAGAAAATTGGCAACACTGCATGAGAGGCTGTTGTCTGCACTCCACAGAGTATGAATTATCTTTTCTGGCCAGCTATATGGTCTGCTAGTATGCAAACAACTCAGGGAGTTCAGGCAAAGGATGTTAGAGAAAATCCTGCCTGACCAACAAGAATTGTTCACACCTGTACAGTTTTACAATGCAATGCATCGCTCACTTAACTTGATCCTGTCTACAACATAAAACTTACTACCATGCCAACCCTTCTACCCGATTCTTAATATTTCTCATAACTACCTTATTTCTACCTTGGTAACTCTGCATCATGGCATTGCTTTGCTCAATCATTTTTTAATTGACTTTTCATTCTTAAGTTTTCTATGAGAATGTAAGACAAGAACCTTACCTTGACTTTCTCCAATAACTCCTTTTCTCTATCCATAAGGGCTTTTTCTGGTGTTACAGTTGTGTCTATGTTGTCACCTCTAAGGGTACTCTCTGATGTGATGTACTTCAGGAGGCTGTAAGATACAGAAGAGGAGATTCAGTCAACTGTTTAAAATGTAATACTTAAAAAAAAAAATCCCCTTTTGGGTCACTAAAAAAATCATCCAAAAATCTTTTACATTTACCATATAAATAATAATTTTTAAAAAGTCTTTGAAAAGAAAGTTTTAAAAAAAAGGAAAAGGATAAAAATATGCCAAGACACCCTTCAAAAGCTAAAAAAAAAAAAAAACATTCCACCTTGAAAACCAGTTTTGATCGAAATCCTATTCATGCTAGAAGCTTATATAAGCTAATAAAAATAGAACTACAACTCAAACCAAGACTCACCTTGCTACTAAGATACTGATGAAGCCAGGGTCAGTCTGCAGACTCGGGTCCACCTTCTCCTTGACCCACTTGAAAAGGGCAGCAGCCGTGGGCTCGGTGTTGATCTGCTTGGCAAGCTCGGACTGGACCCGCAGCAGAGGGAACATAAAGCTCAGGCCACGGTCCTCCAGAATCTCCAACATGCGCTCCTTGTTCTGGTCAAGCTCTGATCACAAGAACATATATTATTATCATATAGGGGTGGAAACCAGATAAAAATAGCTAGTAATATATTTATAGTATTTAAATATTTATATGTATACTCGCCATTATCTTTTCTTTCTAATATAATACTATGTCCTCTTTTTATACTTTTCTTTATCAAGAGATTAATAGTAATTATATTATATGTACATGTATTGACAGATTATGTTTGTAGGCAATGGAAACAAATTTCCCTCTGGGATCAATAAAGTTTTTCTTTTCTGTATTCAGTCTGCAGGTAAAACAGCAAAAATGAGCTGTGCTGTACATTCTAAACAAAGAGTGGAAAAAATTGTTGTTTCATTACTTTAACCCAGTCATTACAACTTTTGTAAATATTTCTATTAATTAGTCTTCCTTTCTTTCCAAGGATTATCTTTTCTAATTTTTGGACCAAAATGGATCATACTTCCAAGTTTGATGAAAAAATTGGCAACCCAAAATGGATAAATCCTTGGTACTTTTTGTTGGTCACAACGGTTATCACAACTTGTGCATACTTTACCCACCTGGCAGCATTTTCTGCAGGTCCATCTTGCTGTTGTTGAACTTGTCCACCAACCAGGACTCTCCTTTGATCTTGTGCATGTGCTGCAGGCACAGCAGGAACAACGGGTAGTGGACGCCTCCATCAAAAGGCTCTGACAATTCTGTCAGAGTAACAAGACCTCTGGTGGTAGCCATGGCGCCAAACCGGGCGACATGGGACTTGACCAGAGGCACTTCTGCCTCAAGGCCTCCCATCTGGTTAGCCACCTTTTTAAGGCTCTGCAAAGAACAAGGACATAGTAAAATACGAGGCCTTTACAGAATAATTTAAACACATTTACTCCTGGTATATTAAAAATTTAGGTAAATTTTTAACTATATGCCCATTTATCGATGAAAACAGGGACTCCCGTTCAACAAAAAGAGCAAGTTAAACATGATCTCGTGCGCAATTACATAAGTTTGTGACTAAGAAATGAAATTATACACTATCTTCAGTCTATGCTACATAATAAATCACTTACTTCCATGAACAATTCTGCAGAAATTATTCCTTCGCCTTTCATCGCATCAATAAGCTTCACAGCCAGCTCCTGCTCTGTGTCTATTGGTAAATAGTAATAATAAAAAAAGGAAAACTTTATTAAGCTGTCAAAATAAATTCCACAACCCTGCAAGCAATCTCATAAAAATATGACGTCGAGGTTTAATCATTTTTTGTATCTTACATCACTCCATAGTCAGTGAAATAACATTTTCAAGAAAAAATTTGACCTGTCCCCAAACGATGTTCCCAGACTAAAAGCCACAATATTACATTGTATACTATAATTGGTTGCAAGATGTATTGAGCAAATAAGAGGGGCTAAAAATGCCTTTAGTTCTTAATTTTGTGGTGAAGAAGTAGAAAACATGACATTTTTTTACCCTTCTAGTCTCTACCTTAAAAAATGTATTCAGATAAACTGAGGACACAAACATAGGTCTATTCTGAATTAGTTGTAGTGTACATTATGGTACCCAGGGAAGAAAAAACCAATGCTTCTTTGAGTTCTAGAATTCAATTTTGGCGTTTAAAAAAAAAAATGAAATTGGTAAAACCCTAGAAATAGTGCAATTTCCATAATATTGTTGGAAAAATACTGCAACTCCATATCCTTAATCATCCACACATATATTCTGCTTAGTGCTGTGCAAAAATGATTTTAAAAAGCTAAAAAAAATAATAATAATAGCTGTGGATCATAAAATCTTTTAATTTTTATGTAAATCCCTTTAGTGTATTACAAACCTGTCTTTTCCAGGGCATTCATCATGATGTGAGCTACCAGATCAGGAATCATTTTTCTTGGTACATTGATCAATTTGATGTCAGCAATAGCTTCATATTCATGGCCAGTGACATAGTAGTCACCTAACAATTTTGTCTGGGAAAAGTATTAAAAATATTTGAAATCAATGACAGTAGTGGACTCTTCACTAAACATGTTTATCATTTATTTGAAAAGTCCTCCAATCAAGTTTATTAAAAAAATTCATGTACTGCCAGAAAAAGAAAAAAAACAACAAAGAAGACAAGAAAATTTAATCTATCAAAAAAATGTTATCTGTGAAACAACCAATGAGTCAGACACATGAGTTAAGAAGCAACAAATGCACTTTGAGAGTTTGAGAGAAAATATAACCACCTTTTCTAGAAACAGGACATAAATTGGAATTGTTTGTTACCCTTCAAAGCTCTTCAAAATGTGAACAAGAATCTGTTCGAAATATGCTGTTATCCCTAAGTTATGAATTATCTTATAATGGAAATTATAAATTTGTGGAGAAAGAGATAAATAGTCTAGGTTTAGGTTTGACTATAACTAGATCCAGTTTCTCTGTATTTTGATAGATCCTAAATCAATTGGAAATTCCCAACTCCACTCTCATTAACTTGCAGCAGTAAAGGATACCAATTTACTTGATCAGAATTATAAAAAAAAACACCACTGTGTAATATTTAATGCATGAAATAAGTTTAAGAGAGACTAGAAATGATTAAAAAAGCTTGTTGTATGCAAATATCGCTTAACTGTTTTATTAGGCCTATTTAAAAAAATGAGTCTAGAGGTTTCAAGATGGCGCCCAAAATGACGCGTTGAGCTATAAGAAAAAGCAATGTGATGATTGGCTTTATTATTGTCTTACCGGACGAACGATAAGGTTTTTCTAACTTAGCATTCAAGAAAAACTTAGTAAGCATCAAACTCAGCGGGCTGAGAGCTTCTTACGATAAAACTAAGCTAATGAGACCAGGTCTAAATATAGTGGGTTTTTTTTACCTTAGCTCTAGCTCAATATTCACCCTGGTCGTCCAAAAAAAAAAAAAAAAAAAATATTACATTCTTAAAACTAAAATGGACTTTACTTACCACTTTATCAGTCATTTTTTCCTTGGTCAGTTTTTCTTTAATGGGCGATTTGTTTTTTTCTTCCTTATTTTGCTTTGGGGCCGGTGGCTGCTGTTGTTGCTGTTGATTTTGCTGCTGCTGTTGTTGCTTATGGAAAAAAAGTGAACACAATAAGAAAAGTGCCATTTCTAATCTGAAATAATAATTATTAACTGACAAAAGCATTAAGTGTTAAAAATGTCCTACTCAAAATTATGAAATAAAATGGTGAAAAATAAGAGATACTGAATTTAATTCATAGTGGGTTATTGTGGGCCTAAAAACCATCAAACTCGAAATGCCTGGATCCAACATTCACTCAAACTCATAGGTCTACATTCCCACTCTTCTCATCAGCCAGATTCAGATTCTAAGTACTTCCCCTCACTAAAATCGAGATCTACCACCATCTCATAATCAATATCTTTATTTTCATCTTTATTGTTATCAGGAGATCACCCATAGAACTGAAAGTTGAAAAATAGTTGGGTTTGAAATTGCTCCAAATCGGTGGAAAAACAGTTAAGTTCAAAACTCATTTTAGACCTAATTTTGGGCTTAAAAAAAAACAAACGCAGAACAAAGCTCGAAGCGTCCTCCAAACGTAAATGAAGTTCCGTACTAAGTAATGAAAGCAATATAGTCTAGTGGTCTATACGGAAACGACGGGCAGAATAGGTTGGCAGAGTTGAACATTTGAGAACTGTTAAAAATTTTTCCTTCGCGGCAAAAATTGTACATTCAAACATACAATTATAGTAGATCAAATACTTTCAATGAAACTATTGTATCAAGATCCTTATGATGAACCAGTGAAACATGATATTTTAGGTAGGTTTAAATACACACCTGCTTGTCCAGCAATGGATTCAGCATCTCAGATATGTCAGTGCTTTTCTTTGCTGCAAAGCCTGTCTCTCTGGGAGCAGGGTGCTGCGCCTGTGCAGACCGTGGCAGCATGGAAGGTGTGTTGGGCTTGAACATGTGGGTGAAATTCTTTGCAGGCCGCAAGCTCACTTCCTCTTTCCCACTGCCAACATTGCCATTGGTCACAGCCGGTGGGCCAATCAGTGGTGGGGAGTGGGAGGGAGAAGGCTGGTTTGGTGCACCAAGAGGAGCAGAGTTTGTGCTTCCTCCAGAGCCAGGCCCACCCATAGGCTGGAACTGCTGGTGCTGAGCCATGCGCTGAAATCGTGGAGGGAGGTCTCTGCTAGCACCTTGAAAAACAATTTATTAAGATGCGTTATTGGCTGGTCACCAAAAGACTAAGTGATATTCTGCCACAAATGTTTATAAGGCAAAGAAAGAAAGAGAAAAGGAGGAAAGGGATAAAATTAAATAATAAAGACAATGTAAGGACACCAGACAAAAAGGAAATGCTATTTAAATGTTGAAACTATTGTCTAAGTGGTACCTCTGGTTTAAAAGCAATCAGATTTCTGAAAATCGAGCAAACCTAATTCTACAGTTTTTTTTCCTCTTCTTTTTTTTAAATAAGCAAATGGCATCTCTCTGACATTATAAACATGTGCTTTTGTAAATTGAAGCAAACAGCGGTCTTAAAAAACAGCATACACCATACTCAAGCATGAGGCTGTTCCCTATCTTCCCAGTGGGTTTTCCCATGCAAACTTTTGAATAGCATAAGTCAACCAACCAATCATTATCTATTGACAACAAATAGGTCCAAAACATATTTCATAGTAAATGTTAACATTTACCCTCTCCCACTTCTATTTTTTTTAAACATCACCAATTTACTAAACAAGAGAAATCATAAAAATGTCAAAGAGTACCTCCTTGCTTACTCTGTTGTTGTTGTTGTTGTTGAAAGTGGTTGTTGGACTGGAAGCCTTGCTGATTGTTGTAGCTTCCACCCCCTCCAGGTCCACCACCTCCTTGGTTACGACGCTGGTTGCCTGGGCTACCGCCATCCTGTTGGGGTTTTCCCCGTCCTTTATTGTTGAAATTGTTCTGGAAGTTGTTTTGGTAACCTGAAATAGCACGATAAAAGGTCAAATGCAATCTTATTTAGAACAAAACTCGGAAGCTCCACTATGAATTGATGAAAAAGTTTAGTTTAGATAAAACCCTTTGATACCTTGTGGAACATAGGGCTGCAACAACTCCCCTCCACCGGACTCGCTTCTGGCTGGTCCTCTTCCGCTTTTACTTCTGCCTCAGTGCTAGGCTGTCTAGTTTGCTTAGGGCGTCCGACCTTGCATTTGCCTTGGAAGTTCCACTCCAGGGCTTTTCTTGTGATGTTGGGTACAGGCTTTTTAAGTGTGTGGCTTATCCAGCGATGGCGGTTTGCTTTCTTCTGCCCAACAGTTCTTTGAGAACTTCAAGACCTAATGTTGAGGATGTTCTGCGGCGTCTGTTAATAAATATTTGCAGTTTATGGCTGTTGGTTTTGGTCCCATTATGTAACTGAGCCAGAGAGTAAAACCGACTTCAAGTTGGTATTGAATATTCGGATCGTGTTTCTGATCGACAAGGCTATAGACCTCCACATTGGTCTTAGGGTATTGGAAGCCATATCTGGCTTTCTTTGACATCTGATGTCCTCGTCTTACCACCCCACACACCCCTGTCTTTTCTTACAACACAACCAAGATAAACAGAACCCTCAAACTCTTATATGTGTTCCTGCTGCAGACGCAGTGGATCTGCGAGCGTCCTGGTTATCTCATACAAAATTATGAAGAAGGGTTGGCATCTAAATATGGAAAATTTGCTCACCTGGGTTAGGGCCGTTGAATCTATTCCTGTTCATTCCGTTGTTGTATTGTGGCATTGCTGTGAAGGGATCCATTTGAATTACGCCAGGACCAACTCCGATGGCACTGCCTGTTGTCAAACAAGATTGGATAGCACAAATAAGACAATTGACTCCAGTTTGTGATAAAAAAAATTACAAATGTGTCAAGTCATGGCATGTATTTATCTCAGGGATCTTAAGGAGAAGCAATCAATAAAATTTCAGACACTCATTATTTAATAATATTACCTCAAAGAAGTATAAAGAAACAAATGAAACGGCAACGACATGAAGAAAGAGAAATTTATTGATTGTGCAAACCAACATGTTTATACACTTTTGTGAAAGGCATCTTTTTTCCTCAACACTCAGAAAACATGCCAGTAAAACAAAGGACATCAATGAAGTACTATAAAGAAACAAAAATTTTGTTTCACCCCACTTAAAAAAAAAAAGTGGACAAGTGAGCTTTAAATTGAATCAAGACTTACCCATAGATCCCACAGGCATGCTGAATAGGTCTCCCATGCCACCTCTGAGGTTGGCACCAGGGATATTGTTCATGTTCATCCTCGAGTGGACAAGTGCTGCTTGATTGCTCTGGTTATTCCGACCCTGCGCAAAACACAGGCAAAAGGAAAAGGACAATAAGATTGGGTAGATTTCAACCCCATCGCCTTACTGCTTAATTAGTTTTTATTATGAAAGTTCAATCAATTTAAGGAAAACCATGAATTCAAACCTTTACTTTTAAATTTTAAGTATGGAAAAGAACAAAAATAATTACATTGCTGACGTTGGCATCATGTCTGATCTGCGTAATGGTCTTTGGTCCATTCTCTGAGGCAATTTTTCTTGGCTTCCACTGCAGAATGAAGTACATAAGAGTAAATAAACAAGCAAAAAATGTCATAGTTGTAAAATGTATTGCAGGATTTGCTGAGCAAGTGAATTTCACCTACGTTGTACACA
The DNA here is from genome assembly GCA_003991915.1 of Elysia chlorotica. NCBI lineage: Eukaryota > Metazoa > Mollusca > Gastropoda > Plakobranchidae > Elysia > Elysia chlorotica. The sequence continues at coordinate 489,250 of RQTK01000105.1, read as the reverse complement.
TAATTATGATTGCACACAACTCTTGTTAAACATTGGTTATTTCAAAAAACAAAAACTTCGAAATGACCTCAGGGTATGAATGAAAATATGAAAGATATCATGCACTTCATGTTGTGCGTTTCATGCAAGGCTAAATATGTCCAGATCCAGTTCAGACGAAGAGTGTGAATAGAAACACAAAACTAGACATTTGATATACAACTACAAACAGTGATGCTGACTGTATCCTTACCCTTTATATAGACTAAATCGTGTAAAGAAGCATAGTATACTGAATCATGTGATATCACCCCTTGAAAGACCTTCACTTAACTCAACCTCTACTTAAAATCAAAAAACGATTAGAAATTTGCTGATCTGGAAATCCGAGCCCTGATTATTGGACTCTTATCAAACATGTGCATACAACATGTGAATTAGAATTTTTAAAATCTGTTGTTTTTTAAAGCGCTTTTATAAAAAGCATCTTCTTTTATCTACTTGGTAAAGATATAATAAGCCATTCATCTCACATTGTTATTTCGGAGCTCTATCACGTCCTGCAACATGAAGCGAATACGCGATGGGAGATCGCCATTGTCAGCAAAGTAATTGATGCGCTCAAAATACTGATCCATCCAGGCCTGTAAAAATAATGAAATTAAAGATTATTTCATTATAGGTAAATGGCTCAACGAAATTGTGCAGGTTGAGAGGCATAATGTGACTACAAAAGGTTGAAAGAGGACATTTACAATATTTTTCCTCTTCAGATGTAATTTTTCCGTACAATGAGTACAAAGCATAGCAGAAGTCGAGACCAAATCTATTAAATCAATTAACATCAAACAAGTCTGTCTAAATATTTTTCCCTTTTAAATTGTATTTAAATAGACAATATTTCACATTCTAGCGATCAGCAAATGCATTTAACTCTGTTGCTAGAGAAATTTTAACATTTTAACAGGCAGTAAAAATTAATATTTCTATCAAACTAACCCGCGCTTTAGGTGTATCTATACGTGGGCCGATGGTACGCATTATCTGACACAAGCATTCGAGGTCCTCCGACATATCCTTAAGTTGGGAATTCTTTTTCTTTTCCAATAGCTGCTTGATGCACCTATGCAATATGTTCTCGTGCAGCATTTCCAACTTGCCAAGTTCACCTGAAAAGCATTAAAAGAAAAAAATTGTTTTACCTCTCACGAATAGACATGGACTTCCTGTACCTCTTCTATATAAAACACCAATTCAATCATGAAATATCTTAAATAAATCAAAGATAAACATGTCATAATTATATTTTAAATAAACTGTACTCTAGATGAAAAAATAAATTTACAAAACCATTTCTGAAGGAAGGCTATGAAGATTAAAAGTAAAGTTCTTTATTTTTTAGCCTCCAAGTCAGGAATAAGAGGTAACCAAACTCACCGATAAACTTGATGTTCCCAAGCATCTTCTTTTTGACAATGTGGTACTGCTCTTGTTCATCTTCCGTGAGTAAGACATCTTTCTTGTCAAATGCTAACAAATAAAACAAAAGAATTTCTTTCTTCTTTCTTTGGCCTCAAACTTTGTGATCAGTTAAATATGTAATCCCATTTTGACACTATATAAGAAGATTAAAAATTAGAAAAACATGTATCTCAATCAACCCGCCCTTATGATTACCAATACCATGTTTTATAAGATCATTTTCAACCCATTTAAGTAAAATTTATTCATTTTTACTTTAATATTGAAAAGTTAAAAAAACATAATTTAGGTCTGCAAAACCCCAAAGCTACTGTCATGAATCTCCATCCATGGATCAACTAGAATCATGCCTATCTAAAATGACAATTATAAGCAAATTGTGCTGTTAATGAAGTCTATATGTATTTAACTAAAAACAAAAATCCATTTATTTTCTCATCAGACATACCCTCTGTTGCATGAGATCGATTTTCGAACTCATCTTGGCACCTGGTTAATAAGAGTCTTCGGAAAGTCTGAAATGTGATGAAACCAACATGTTAGTATGGTGCAGTACAAAAATTACAATATTTTAAATCATGTCCATAATCAGAGTTTTTAACATTTGAAAAGTGGTTGAAACTTTTTAAGCTGATCACAGGTACGCTAATTTTTTTTTTTTAAGTAGTCACACACACAAAAAAGTCAAATACATTCCTTGATTTAAAATTTAAATTAAAAAAAAGACCTTAATATCATCAAACAATTTTTACTAATTTTAATAAAGAAACATATATGTATTACATTACTGCTTTCTTACATTTACGCTGCTAGTGGGAGGGTCAAAGTTGGGAGAATCCTCACATAATCTGTGACAAAGTTGTGCATACAATGAACTATACTTAGGTTCTTCCAAAGCCTTTTCAAAAATCTGGAAAGATACAGGTAGTAACATACAAAAAAATGACAAAGGTATTACATGAAAATTGTAATTAACACTGCTTAAAAAGTTGGATTTTAGGGCTTGAAGGCCAAACCACATTTTAACGAGAGAAAAAATAGTTATAAATAGTTAAATTGATTCGGTACCAAAAAAAAAGACTTATTTCATCTTTTGAAATGTTATGTACTGAGAGTCTTAATCATAAGGTTGAATGAACAAAAATGTTTAAATAACTGTAAAATAGTTAAAATATGAGTGAATATCAAAACTTAGTCAAGAGGTGATTGAATATTTACTTACCAAAAGAATAATTCCCCTGAGGATAACTTGGGTCTCTATCCCTACATTTAAAAGCTCTAGACTCAGCTTATCGAACTTCTCTGGAGTAAGTTTGTTGAGAATCCTGAGGAAGCGAAAGGCAAAGAAACATGTCTTAGTTTGAGCTCCGACAAGCCATCAATACTAGGATGGTAGTTTTTAAACAAAGTGATGGCTTTATTGAATTAGAATCCATTGAAAACCTTTTAAGTTAAGTTTAAAAAGGTGTAACTAGGCTAAGTTGTCTAATGTTACATAAAATGACAAACGTATGAAAAGTAGATGCACAATGAAAATCGATAGATTTTTCTTAACTGAAACAGTTCACAGTGATGTCGACTAAATTTTTTTTTTTTTTTTAATGAACTTTTCCGTACCAGATTAAGAACCTTAATACACTCCAAATTAACGTCAGTAGTGCATTAAAGAAAAATACAAATGGCATATTTCTTAATCAAATTAAATTTATAAAGTCTGTATGATTAAATGTATTGAGAGAATTAACAGGCATCCATTGTACTATGTATAGCTAAGCTGGGACAAAATGAAGGTGGTTGGCAAGGACTGGCTGATTTTCAAGGCTTGATGTGATCTTTTTTCTTAGCCTGGCTATGGGGAGCCTTTTTCCCCCCGTTGGAAACATGAAATCACCATTTGCCTTTCTCATCTAGATCTAACCAATGCCAATTTAAAGTGTTTTTCACCCCTTTATCATTGAATTACTTTAAAGTCCATGGACCAACACTCTCAACAAATGCCATCACAGATTTAATCTTTACTTCCAGATTCTAATCAATAACACATGAAACACTAGAATCTAGTAGAAACAGACCTTAGATCTTGATACTGCTCCTACTGCCCTTATTTAGACATAGCCCAAATAGGTGTGGTTGCACTTTGAATCACACAAAACTAATCCAACTGAAGTGTTTGATCAAGTAGTTTTCATATCAGCTTAATATCGATATTCCAAACTCAAATCAAATGACAGGATGTTGTTACTTTGTTAGGGAATAATGCATGATCAGCGATATTCCTATTTTTTCCTGTCCTTCCCGTTTCTGTAAGTCAACGCACGACTGTACAAACACTTTCAGAGAACTGGTGGACTTTGAAGGTGATTTTTTATTCAGAAGTTTGACAGATGATACTTTTTTTTTTTACGGAAGTCTGTAAATTTATTTTTAAAAAGTTGGCAATGCAGTTCAAATATTAAAGGAAAGAATGAAACCAACCCTCTGACTCTTCGAAATATTTGGTCATTTTTGTCTTTGCCTTTGACACCGTCCCTTGATGCTGTACTGGGTGGAACCCATCGGTTTGAAGGAATAGGCGATGAACCGCCTGAACCAGATCTGAGAGTGGGTGGCCTCTCGTCCCTTGAAATATAAAATTTTTTATTAAAACAAGCCTCAGACTCAGTTTCAAATCTTTAAAAATTGTTTTTGACCATTACACATTTACAGCAAAGCAAAGTCTGGGGAAGTAAAATCAACAGTCAAGTTTGGAAAGGCGCTGTTCTTTTCCACTGTTTGTAGATGGTGTAAAAACAATGTCGCTTTTTTCCATCCTTTAAGCGTGTGTGCAGGTTGTTTTCTTTCTTTGAGGTCATAGTAGCTTACTATCAGAGTGCAGCCATGTTTACTGATAAATCCATGCCGAATATGTTTTGGCCTACACTAGATCCTATTTGAACATATTTTTTAATAGTCAAAGCATCTTTGAACAAAAAAGTCAGTTTAAAACTACCAGTATGCAACACATCACATATAAACAGTGGAAAAGAACACCGATTTTTGTCCAACTCCAATTAATGGAGGAAAAGAATGTCAGTTTATTTTCCACCATCGATAAACAGAGGAAAAGGATGTGGCCGTTTGGGCCTTTTGGGAATACTGGTAATGGTGGTTGAGTGATAGTGAATAAGAGCTTTAAAATAGCTAGTGGATGGAATCAAGTAGGCCTATAAGTACAAAAGCTTTCTTTAACAGTAAAATAAAAATGCTTTTACAAAAATAGATTGCATAAATTTCTTTACCGTCCTCCTAAGTGTGGAGAAACACCACCCTTGGATGACTGTGAGTCCAGTATGCTGCTTATCTTTGACCAGTCAATACAAGCTCTTCAACAGACAAAAATTATACAACACGGGAACGAAGATGTGTGGTGTTCACCTGAAATTTAAAAAAACAATTTTTAATAATGAAATGAAGCAAACTTTGGTCTTGTTGAGTTGTTCAGCAAAAAAGCTGACTACTAAAATCTAGATGTCTAAGGCCTAGAGTAACTAAAACCTAGCTATCTAATCTTGTATGGTTAGATAGAACCATCTTTTTGAATAAATTAGCCTAGTCTCAAGAATATCTTATCTGGGTTTTGACATAGCCTACGTATAATTTCCGTGCTTCGCTCATGTCTAGACCCATAACTTCTGAAGGAGACACCCGATCTCTAGATCTAGATTAGACAGATCTGCATTTTATGCTATATAATGTAATTGGGAAAAAAAGGTTTACTGAAAATTTTGAACCTAAAACTGTACATTATCCATAGATATCTAATCTAAATATGTATCATTGATTTCATCAAGAAAGATTGAAATGTTTCAGATGACACAAAATTTCATTTTTTTTTCTTTATGGAAACCTGACTGCTTGGTCACGATGGTCAGGGGTCTAGGCGAGAACAAGGAGGAAGTGAGAAATTGCTCGAGTTTTCTTTTGGGCAATCTTGACATAACAATCAGTATATAATATGAAAATAGTGTCCTTTTACCTTTTATAAAACTGAAACTCACCAATAATTGATAATTTAATGACAGATAAGTGAATAAAAATAAATAATCGTCAGTCGTCAACGACAGTCTGCCTCTCCGCTTACTTGAACACACAATAGTACAATACAGTAACACAACCCACAATGCATGCGATAGCAATGACGCATTGTGGGAAGTTTCATAGCATTACTACCTACGTAATTGGTTCGTGAATCATCGGATTTTTTTTTTAATTTCTTTATGCGAGTAGTTTTCTGAGTATAGAGCTTCCGAAATATTTTAAAATCTGTTCTGATTATTTTCGTTTAGATAAATTTAAAAAACACGACCTGTAAAAGAAATACAAAAATAAAAATGACGATTTACCTATTTTTAGACATGACGACGCGTGTTAGACAACCGACTTTTAAGGTCTTTGTCCTCTCGATTGTTCGCTCGGTCACTCACAGAACCTGAAGAACATAAAAATGTGGATCATGGACGCAATGCACGTACCTTCTGCGTTGATTACCTATTTTTTGTGAGACCGTCTCGGTGAATCTTAAAAGGATTGAATGAACTGAAGAGATAAAACATATTTCACCACATGTGATTATTATGATGAGAATAATGTTTTTTTTCTTGTATTTTTTCCCCTTATCTTTCATGTAAGGATATGTGCAAAAGGTGTTAGTTGTACTTTCTAAGATAACCAAAAAAATAGATAAAACATATTTCACCACATCTGATTATTATGATGAGAACAATTTTTTTTTCCTTGTATTTTTCCCCTTATCTTTCATGTAAGGATATGTGGGGGGCGTGTTAGTAGAGATATCGAAAGAAAGAGAAAAAAAAAAAAAGAGAGAGAAGGGGGGGGGGAGAGAGAGAGAAAATGTGTGTGGAGGGGATGTGGGCGAAAATGTGGGGAGTATTTACAAAGTTCGAGTTAAATTTTAAAGGACGGCTTTTAATATTTTGTTTTTCATATATGTATATTATAAGCGATAAGAGGTCAATTAATGATAATAAAAAAAATTGTCTTAAAACAACAACAAACAAACAAAAACAATTTTCTACTTATTTTCTTTGTCCAAGTAGTGATTCGAAAGTTTATGCTATGTATGGTTGTTTTTTTTTTTTTGTTTTTTTTTTATTTTTTTTTTTATCATCAATGAACTTGAAATTAACAGTTTCACGTGTTTGTTTTCTCTCTGCAATCAACAAAATATATTATGTGGTGTGGTGTGTGTTTGTGTGTATGTGTGTTACTATGGAGAGGTTGAGAGAAAGAGAAAGAGAGCGAGAGATAGATAAAGAGAGAGAGTGAATGACACCAGCTTCAAATGCTATATATAGGTTGATCTGGGAGTTCGGTATACTTACTATGGATCCAGTATGATGTTAGTGCGTAACGTGCAAGCCAATTTGAGAGGTGGTCATCGGGAATTTGTAGTAATTTAAACAACCGATTTCGCTGGGGTTGATTTTGTATGCATCCTAATTTATATGATATCATATGCCCTACGCCTAGTGAAGACTTAGCTCTATATTAATTTTTTTCACTATTCAGAACTATTTAGTTACGGCAGTGGGTCATGAGCACATTATTTTTATAGTTTATATTTGTACACATGTATATGCCCACAAAATTTTGAGATCGATAAAGCTAACATGATATCTTATGAATTCAAGGTGGGTTCTATCAGTTTCTTTAGGGAAAAAAATAGAACAACAATGTCACTAAATTAATCATAAAATCTCTAATGCCGAGACAAATCTTTATTGGACGCACGGTACTTTGTTTAACATTTTCTGTATCTGTTTTCTCCTTTTTTTTGCGTTTGTTTCTTCATTTATACTATTTATGTGGATAATTTCAAGCATGGCGAAAAAAAAAACCCGAGAAGAACTATGTATTCACAGCAAATGCTTAATCAATGTTTTGTTGCTGTTGTCCTTTTGGTTGTTTTTCGTTTCCTTTTATTATTCCATAGGACAAACACAACCTGACTTAATCTAGTAGCTAATGCATTTTGAACAATAGGTAGAAACAATCAAAGATGTCGGTTTCACTAGAAAGCGCTCGGTTCTGACGATTTCATTGATCATGATCTAAATATTTCACCCATAGGCCTACTTTACTTCTGTGAATTTTACAATACCTCTTTTTTTATGTGCTGTTGTTTTGTTTTAACTAAGCTTATTTTGTATTTTACAAAATGTACGACTTAATTATCCAGTTATGATTCTAATGACAATGAGAATGTCAAAGTTTGCCGACTTTTGAAAAAATCTGTACGTTCAAACTTAAAATTATCGGGCTTTTAGTATAACGTCGCCGTACCTTACAACGCGTCGTAGCAATATAATAATCATGAAAAAATAATAAAATAATAAAAAATAAATAATAATAATAATAATAATAATAATAATAAGAAGAAGAAGAAGAAGAAGAAGAAGAAGAAGAAGAAGAAGAAGAAGAAGAAGAAGAAGAAGAAGAAGA
>RQTK01000105.1:443745-479953 GCA_003991915.1 Elysia chlorotica | reverse complement strand
CTACTACTACTGCTACTACTACTACTACTACTACTACTACTACTACTACTACTACTACTACTACTACTACTACTACTACTACTACTACTACTACTACTAAAGCCCCTTATGACCGGCTGAGATAGGAGTCAGGGTATCCCCGCCCTGTCTCGTATGTGGCGGCACATAAAATTGTCAGACGTCCGTCTTGGGGCCCGTCCACAATATAGCCTATATAGTGCTGCTGCTGGGCGTTAAACCAACCCAACAACAACAACAACTAAAGCCCCTATAGTTGTTGGACAGCTTTTCTCTACTTGTCTTATGTGTCGGTCTCATGCTGTAGATTTAGATTTGTGGCTGCCACTTACAATTTTTTTCACACCTTACTATCTCAGTTACTAACAGTAACAGCATCATTTGGTCCAATGGGATAGGTCTGGCTCCGTCTGCTAAAGCCTCTATAGATGTTGGACTGCTGTAACAAGTCTAAATTATAGCCTTTATGACAGTAATTCAAGTCGAATAACTCTCGTTGTTTCTTTGTCCACTGTCAATGTCCAGTTCTTACATTATATTAGATAATTATTACATGTATTAAGCTTACCTGTACTTCCGCTGGACGCTACCGCTGGACGCTATTTCAAGTTGGTCAGTCAGTTTGAAGAAAGACGTCCACCCCTCCATGATGCTTTTTCTTACAGCTTCCTCAGAATTTTAATGTAGATCTTTAGAAGTCCAATCCTCCATGAAGATTTTTGTTAGATCTTCAACAGAATTATGATGTCTCAGCGTCTTCAGCGAATCCTGTAAAGGCTTGTTTATGTTCAGACCAGGATGAACGACCACTGAAGGTAAATATTTTTTAGGCTTCTAGAAATCTAGATATCTAGATCTAGATCTCCATCTAAATCTACATGTATTATAATTTTGCATTCTCGATTTAGACTGTAGATGGCCCACATAAAAAAGGAGAATCTAGATCTAGATATACATCTAGGCCTAGTTTAGAATCTCCCTTTTTTTTTCAGTGGGTGTTCACCACCCACTTCATTGTGGGGAAGTTCGGCTTTCTCAACGCACAGTGAGGTCTAGGACAGACCTTTTTTGTTTCACTAAGCTTAGATCTACAGTTGATCAGTCTCATTCTAAGTCACTGCAATGCAATTGCTGCAGTCTGAGGCCGCACACAAGGTGAAAGCCGTAAGCTGATGCATAAAATGATAGATGAGCGCCGATCAGTATTAAAATTCCTGAGAATACCCCTATAAAAATCAACTAGCCTCTCAGAGTCACAATGACCGCTCCTTGTGAGCGCTAAGTTGGCCTCGGCAGCCTCGGCTGTATCAGAATGGAAAAACAATTCTTATCGATGCTGAAAACATGAGAAGCAATGCTTGTTAAGGCAATGGGCAGTGTTACCAATCCAGCACTTACCTTGATGGTGTTGGGCTAATTAACACCCCCATTCCTCTATCTATAACATTCTCCCTGTGGCCCTGCCTCCGTTCCTCTCTCTCAGCGACGAATACCGACGATTTTATATTTATGGTATCTTTTGGTAGCTTTGATTCTTTGATCTCCTGCAATTCTTGGCGGCCATTTGTGAGATGCCACCAATTACTCCCCTTATACTCACTCCCCATAACTCCCCATTACTGTTTGATCCACCCCTTTCACCTATGTGATCACTTAGTTTCGAGTCAAGGGTTTTCCTTGTCATACTTCTACGATTTGTAAATCTATGTTTAATTAACTTTCCAGACAACTAGACCCTGACAATCAATTAGGGTTGCCTCTTATAAATTTTAGGTACGTTATATGTTTTAACTGTACCGGATCTCACAGAGAAGAAACTTACGAATTTGATGCCTGGGATGAACTGGAATGTGAGGCTTGTGTACTGTGGGTGTGTTGCCAAGGGCTTGAAGGAAATTTTGCTGAGTATCCTGAGCATTTTATGATAGTGAAAAGTAGAGAAATCCTCCTGTCATGAGACTTAATTATTTTTTAATACTTTTTTTATCCACAGAATGCTGTAGCACTGTAACTGCATAAAGGTTCACTGCAAGGTGTAATCCAGGATGTCTCGCTTTGACGTGAAGAGCTTCTGCACCGCTCCAGACCCAGAGCTGGTCTGCGGAATTTGCATGAATGTTCTGGATGAACCAAAGGAAACTCCATGCCGCCACGTTTTCTGCAACGCATGCATCACGAGGGCGCTGGAGACCAAGAAAGGGTGCCCGATGTGCCGCACCCGCGTCACAATTCCAGACCTGCGCCCGGTGCTGCCTCTTGTCAACAATCTGTTGAACAAGCTCCCCATGACCTGCAAGAACTACCGTGGGGAGAAAATTAGTGCCAGCTGCAAGACTATTATCAAGAAAGAGTGTAAGCTCTTGGACATCTTCTCTCTATATCTCTCGCTATTTTTTTTTTCTTCTACTTTGCTAGCTAGTGGTCTTTCCTCTATGTTATATCCCCACTCTTCCATTTTATTATTATTATGTAGGCTCTTGCACTAATTTCTTCATACTTTATTGATTAGTGAATATTTCATCCCTGTCTGGCACGATTAGATCATTCTGAGTCCTCTAGTAGAGAATCCGAACGAGTCAGGTGTTTAACTTTGCTCCATAACTTCTCAAGCTACTTCCAATGCCAAGCAGCTTGAAGCTATCAATAAATAATTCAGGTTTATTTTTAGTATCCTTTGTGCCAATTAGCTTTACATACAGTTGAAACTCTTAAGATGGACCTCATAGGGAGCAGTAAAGATTTATTTTATCCCAATATTAAACTTTGAATGTAAAGTTTAAAAAAATGTACCTCAGAGTCAGAAATAATTCAAATGAAGACATTTAAATTCCACTGTGGGTAACTAAGAAATTTGCATTTTTAAGTAAAAAATAATTCTTTTATTTGTTCTTCAGTTAGTTCTGTTTTAAGTTTTTCCTTATGGGTTACCGAGTGTAGTGGTGCAAATGGTTGGTAGGACGAGAGCCAGAGTATGCTCATTTTAATAAGCAATGATAAAAATAATTGTCCTGTTGCTAAACAATAAATATAATATTATTTACTTGCTGCCATCAAACTTACACTTTTCTGGTACCAGACTAAGTAACCCTTTCCCCCTTCTCACTCCCGTGTCTCAGATTCAGCCTTATCAGGGTTGGTTAACTGGGATATGTCATTTTTCAAAGAGATGGTCGCATTGATCAGCATTTTTGTGTGTTTTGGTTGGATTATTATAGCTTTTCTACTGTGACATTGAGTAGAGGGTTTGCAAAGTAATAACAAAGTAGACAAAAAAAGCAATGGGGTCCTTGAAGAGGTGGTTGGCAACGGTTTTATTGTATAATAATATAATAGATTGCTTTTCATTTTCATGTACACAGGTGTAGTGCCTCCTAGACGGATCAAATAGAAAGACATGCAATGCACTTTAAGCAAAAGTGTGAAATTTTTGTTGTAATTTTTTAAAATGGTTTTGACATTGCATTGTTATAAAATTTCTATTTTTTCTTCTCTGACATAGTCTATCTTGACCACCTAAAGAAGTGTGAGTTTGAGTATGTCGATTGCCCTCACCAAGGATGCAAGGATATGGTGATAAGAAGGGAACAGACGGAGCACCAAGAATCCTGCCTGTATCGCACTGTAGAATGTCCAAAATGTGACACCCAGTACACATATAAAGATCGACGCAGTCATTGTTGTGTAACAGCCATGAAAAAGAGGATGCAAGGTTAGTATGGTTACAGCATTATTCGATGTCAATAAATAAAAGAAAACATTTTATATATTAAAATTATTATAAGTACAGGTAAATACTTAATTCTCAACATTGATCGATAGAATGCACCCTTGTACATCTCTGATCACTCAAACCCAGAAACATTATAAACGTTCTACAATTTGAGGCTTCAGCTTCATCAATTATGAGATCCGGAGCTAAAATGTTATGTTTCTGAAATGGATAATTTTATTCGCTATTGATACCTTAACCTGAACAATAGCAATAGCTGCCAGTACTAGTATCACCTCTGACCTTACCAAATCGATCAGTGACAGCGTGATCATGCTTACACAAAGCACTAACAAAAATTTAAGATTGCAACAGTTATCTGAAATTAATTGTTGCTAAAGTAAATTAATTTTCATCTGCCAACAAAATAACCTGGCAAGCAAGCAAAACGTGTGCACACTGCACTTGAAATCTCCCTCTCTTAAGTTAGTAAATCAAATACCCCTTTTGGGAGGAAGCAATTTGTATTGAAAGGCATTTTTATCATGGTATAACAGTTGGATATGTGTATCTACAATTCCTCACTGTCATTTCTATTTACTATCTTAAGTCTTATGATTAATTATACTATAGGAGAAAATCAGTCACATATTTCGACATACAATTATGTATCTCCATAAACACTAAATAAAAATACAATTGGGACTCTTGTGGCCACTGTCTTAAAAAATTGATACTTATGTGGTTCGATTTTAAAACATTAATTTCCATAACATCCATCATGATTTTCTTGTTCATGTGAGGTGGACAAAAGTCTCATGTTTGGCTAAAAACTGTTACCTAGATTATTTGAAAGAAAATTTACATGTGTTCTTAACACATATTTTCGTTTTATAGAGCAAAGTTGATTTCTCTTTCTCTAGACATTTTGCTTCTGTAAAATTAATGTAATGACATGTTTGTATAATTGTAAATGTTATGCTAATTCTCCACAGATCTGGAGGAGACCAATAGAACCCTCATTGCGATAGTGAGGGAGATTGAGTTGGAAAATTGCGTCCATGATCCCATGACGGGAGCATTTACTGCATTAGGCGTTCCTCGCGAAAGGTGGATTCAAAGAGAAGAAACATTTCGTGCTTGGCTGCGCTATCGCTCACAAAGAGGGGACTTGAGCTGGATTCCTGAATCAGCCATACATACTTGGGAGACCCATCCCTTAAATACAACAAGAAATGTTTCCTCTGCTCCCGATCCTGATGAAAGCAGGAGGCAAATCGCATTGGGCCTGTTTGGTTTCGGGTCGGGAGCGAATATTCAGCCAGCACAAAACAATGTCCAACCAGCAAGAAACACTGTTCAACCAGCACCAAACAATGTCCAAACACCAAGAAACCATGTCCATTCAGCACAAAACAATGTACAGCCAGCACCAAATACTGCTCAACCAGCACAAAACCACGTGCAGCAAGCACAAAACAATGTCCAACCACCAAGAAACACTGTTCAACCAGCACCAAACAATGTCCAACCACCTAAGAAACACTGTTCAACCAGCACCAAACAATGTACAGCCAGCACAAAACACTGTTCAACCAGCACCAAACAATGTCCATCCACCAAGAAACATTGTTCAACCAGCACGAAACCATGTGCAGCAAGCACAAAACAATGTCCAACCAGCAGGACACCATGTTCAATCTTCAAGAAACAATTTCCAACCAGCAGGACACTATGTACGTCATGACATCTATCACAACTATGGGCCTCCTGTATTAGATTTGAGTGAAGACGACTTGTATGCTAACTACGCAAGCGAGTATGCACAGACGAATAGCAATGCCACCACTGAACAAGTGCAGCAAGGGGCTGAATGGCCACCATCTCCAATCATCAACATTTCTTCGGACCACCAAGAGGAGGAGGAATCTGATGATGAGCTTGAGGATGATGTTCCTGAACTGGTGGATCTTGATCCTAATGATCGCCAGTATCACGAACAGTATGACAGCTATAGGGAAGATGTAACCGAGCACAACTGGACAGATGACGCTAGTACTACTAGTAGAAGTAGTAGCGTGAATGGGGCCCCTGATAGAGGCGGAAATCGGAGTGATGAAGCAGATGTAGATGTTGAGAATGTGTACACTAGCTCCAATGGTCACAATGCTGGGAGATCAGGTGGAGAGAACAGGTATGCTGGGCATGCAGGCTGGCCAGTACAAGCGCATAGTTCTACAACTAACCATGAGAATTACCAGAATGCTGCCCTTGCCAACAGACGGGCGGCTGTGGGAAATCCTTGTGGGTTATATGGGTATGGTTTCGAATCAATTCATGCCGCACATCGAGCCCAGTATGAGGCATCTACACCGGGAGTCGATCTTACTCAGGCGTCTTTTTCTGGCTTTGGTCAGCGCAGGCATAGGGAGTACACCGTTGGTCAAAGTGATGAAGCAGGTTGGAACAAGAGGCCTAGAACTGATGGCAATGGTTCTGCCTTCCGAAGGGTTTCACGGTCAATTGGCCCTGGAGCGGATACTGTGGCGTCAGAAAACAGACATCTTCATCCACCTCCTGCTCATCGTCAGCTTCCTGCTCCAATCTTGCCTCCCCGAGAGCCTATGATATTTCCACAACAAGTTTCGAATTCCAGTGAAGGAAGCAGGAGAACATCTGCTCGTCTTCTTGGAATCGACCCACCCCCGTCAACCATCCGAAATGTGGCTGTTCCCCCGTCTACTGGAGAGTTGCTAGACCGTTTAGCTTCAGGTGAGGAGGAGGACAGTGATGATCCCTCGTGGGATTCAGGATCTGATGATAGCAATTAAAATCTGATTTAGATTGGTCCAAATCTTTTCATGTCAGGGTATGAGATGGAGGAAGATTGAAATTATTGGTGCCTTGCTATTGCCTAGCATTCTTCATACCCGGCATGACGGCTGTATGACTGTATTTAGTAGTAGATAAAGCGTTGGTCTCCAGATCTGAAGGTCCACGGTTCGAGTACCACGATCGGTCAAACATTTGTTTGTCCGAATTCGCCCCCCACTGGTCAGGTCGGTGCCAGTATAATGTAACCGGCTGAGACAGGACGAGGTCTCCAGTCCTGTCTCATGTGTGGCAGCACGTAAAATTCAATTGTCAGACGTCAGTCTCGGGGCCCATCCACAATATAGCCTATGTTGTGCCTAAGTTGGATGTTATATAAGCAAGCAACTTGCATTTGGTGGGGGCGAACTGGCTTAAGTGGTTGATAAAGCGTTGGTCTCCAGATCTGAAGGTCTGCGGTTCAAGTTCCACGGTTGGTCCAAAATTTATTTGTCTAATTTCGTCCCACTTGGTTGGGTGTGTGTCAGTTTAATGTACTTGGCTGAGACATGAGTCCAGCTCTTCTAGCCCTGTCTCGCCTGTGGCACCTTTTTTTGTATAAAAAATGTACCACTTCCAGGTACCATACAAGTCTTTTTTTTTATCCATTCTTTGTGTATGATTTACAATTACCTGATGATCAACAATTGACTTTATATTTTCCACTTTTTGTGTGTATTTTTTTAAAACCATTACTGGTACCAGTTACCAAGTTTTCATGTAATTATGCATGTATTACACGAACAGGAAATGTTGACTTCAACAAAATACATTTGTTTTCCTGTATTTTTTCTCAGTTTTCGTTTTTTTATGTGTGTTTGAAAATGTACCACTTCCTTAAGTTTCAGGTACCAAATTATTATGAAGTTTCCATGTTATTGTCATGTTTTATAAAGAAGAAACTTGTACTACAATTTTGAAATCAATGTATGAACATGTATTTGTGAATCCATGAAATAAACTTAAAACAAAAAAAATGTTGTCTTTCTTATTACATGTATCTAATGTTTTTATTTCTTTCTCTCTTTTATCATAAATTATGATTTAGCTTATTTTTCTCCCTCTTTTTATGTTTTCCCTCTACAGGCCCTGTTTTCTTTGTTAATTCCTCCTCTTTCTTTGTCACTCCTGATGGTTTGATATGACTCTCTTTTGGAAGTGGGGTGTTGAATTTAAAATCACCTCAATTGGTTCAAATTGAAGTTTCCAGTAATGATTAATAATTAATATAGTTATCCTACTCCTAGTGCCTTAATGGCATTCAACATACAAATATGCCATACATAGAACCTTGTCACTTGTCAAAATGATTTTACTAGAATTTTTGAATTTATAGCAAAAATTTCTGCAATACACTGTACTACTGGTACTAGGCCTTAATGAATTTTTTTAACAATAACAAACAAAACAATTTCCTGGCATTTCAAAGTCACCTTGATGTAATTAAAGGGGTTATTTGTCATATTGCCTCAAAATGATAATTTGGTTGTAAGTTTTACTTTTAGGATTTTTATATTTTTGGCAAATTCTGAGGTTTCAAATGCAAAAAAAAGGCTTGGACAAGTTGTTAAATTTTTTTTTCAAACAATTTATACAAAAATTTACATTCACAAACATTCTACAAGTGCAACACTTTGAAATAACTTGATACACATAAGTAATAAACCATAATTAATGAATATCAATACAATCTATACAAATTATACATGTGTGATACTAGTTATACAGTAAATATTAATATATTATTTATAAAATAAAAATGATGGTTATGAATATGATGAGTATGACAATAGTGCTAGTGCTGAAGGTGTATACAAATTACAATAAATTCTCACAAAATTATCAAGAATGTATAAAAGTTAAAACAATATGTATACATGTAGTAATAATAATAATAATAGTTAATACATTAAATGTGGAGCCTTTGCTTGGGATTGGATCAAAACTTTGAATTTAAAAGATTCGAATTACAGAAAACAACACACGTATCCGAATCACAAAAGTGTAAATAAATTTACTCTGAAAGACAGCTGTTTAGTTTTTTTTTTAGAAAACTGCATTGTAATGGGAGTTTTCTTTCCTAACCACATTTCCTCTAAACGCATCTCATGGGTAGCAATAAGCATTAAATGCCTCCATTGCTACTTAGTGCTAGACTGATAGTATTCTACTACTAGCAATTTGGAGCAGTAATGCCTATCGTTGGTGCCTCTGCCAGCTTTGAAATTAAATTAAGAGAATCAAAGGTCAAACCATAAAGTCAGTTAAAAAAAAAAAAAATACATGTACATGTAAATATTGTAACCTGTCCTCTGGATAAATTTGTTTTATAAGAAATTTGAATTAACAGTAATAACACTAGCACTTGTATCACTATCAGACTTTTTTTTTCTGTGGTTTACACTATGTACATAGCAATCGTGCAGGTGAAATAATAATAGTTAGAATGCACATGGTTTTATACTATAGCCTTATAGTAGTAGTGATGTTAATAATAATAATAATAATAATAATAATAATAATAATAATAATAATAATAATGATAATAACAATAATAATAATTTATAAAAAAAATCAGTGAGGTAAATTTTTTGCAATAAATTTATTATCATGTTTATGTGAAGAAGTATGCAAACAAATTAAATCTCATGCTCAAAAAGTAAAGAGTATGATAGCTAAACAAAAGCACTACCACTAAAAAAAACGACAAAGTAAACAGGATGATTGATATAAGTGCAATGTTGAAAGACAAACCAAGGTACTGTGCTTTGATTGAATCTCTTGAATGGTGCACAACAATTAGTCTATGCATTAGGTATGTAAAAAAAAAAGGAATCCAGTAGTTTTCTGCCACGCTTTTTGTTTTCAACATTGCAAGTTTTTTCCATCTCTTTCTCCGTTTCTTCAGTAATTATGGCAATAAATCTAAAAAAAAAATTGCAAAGTAAAAAAAAGTCAATCTAATCTAATACATGTACATGTTGATCCATACACATAACCACTCAGGCTCATCCAAATTTAATTACGATAGTCAGAATGCCTAACAAAATGAAAATTTAAATATTGTAAAAAATAAAGACGATTATTTAAAACAAAAATTCTAAATGCATTATGGCATACTGCAAGTGCAACAGACTTCTTTCAAGTTTTTTCCATCTCTTTCTCCGTTTCTTCAGAAATTAGGGCAATTAATCTGAAAAAAAATTGCAAAGTAAAAGAAGACAATCTAATACATATACATGTTGATACATACACATAACCACTCAGGCTCATCCAAATTTAATTACGATAGTCAGAATGCCTAACAAAATGAAAATTTAAATATTGTAAAAAATAAAGACGATTATTTAAAACAAAAATTCTAAATGCATTATGGCATACTGCAAGTGCAACAGACTTCTTCCTTCTTAATATTTCTGACAATCATTTACTACAAGAATTAATGTTCAAGACTTTATACAAGTTTGAAGTACAGTTGAAACCTCACAAAACAAAATCTGATAATTCGAATTGCTCATAAACCGAATTGCACAAGAGAAGTTTATTATTTATTTTTTAGTATTAGTAATCTGGTTTGATTCTCTTAATTCGAAGCTCAAATCAGCAATAGGCATTAAAAAATAACTATCTGTCAAGCAGAACTCACTGCTTATTGCTGCCTACCATATCTTTAAAAGAAATGGGCTTGGGAGAAGGTTGCTATGGAAAGAACACAACAGAATACTACATGTATCATAAACGCAGTTTTAAGCAAATGTTTACCAATTTTAAAACTTTTCAGGTATGTCTCCTTCTGTAATTCAAACCCTTTTAATTCGAAGTTTAGATCAAATCCCAAGCAATTCGAGTTATGAGGTTTCCACTTGTGTATGTGCTCTGGGGCAGATCATGTACAACACAATTAAATAATTTTTATATGTTTTTTTTCTTCTTCCTTCTTTTCAGCATTGCAAAAGACTAACTATAGTATAAGTGACAGTGAAATTAGTTTAAACTAAAACATCAACACCGACAAAAAACAAAAGAAAAAAAAAATTTAACGTTGATATCACATACAGTTATGGTTAAAATGTTAATAGGGCCTATATATTTTTTGGAAAAACTTCCAAGATATTGCAAGACAGAATTAATTGACATTATAATGACAATGAAGTTTTAAACAGATTATAATGTTAAAAAATTATCTACATACGTATAATTTCTCGTTTTTTTTGTGTGTTTTTTTTTGTAGCATTGGTTTACATAACCAAAAAACAACAACAACAAAATCCCAAACTAACATAGAACCCAGAATATCATGAGAAATAACTTCTGTGTGTCTTTGAGTGGCATCAAAAGTTGAAGAGTTACCTACCTTTTTTGATTAACGATTCTCTCTAGTAGTAGTACAGTGGTAGGCTACATCTACTAGCTATTCAAGTCATCCACAAAGATGTATAGATATTTTTTATTTATCTATGGTGATCCACTAAATTATCCAATTCAATTACAATGTACCTTCTAATTCTCTTCCCCGTCTCCTGTTTTCACCCCATTTTATCGTTTTAAGTGCTCTTCCTTTTCCTCCCTTATATCTAATAACAACAGTATTAACAAACAAAGGGGGGAAATGATTTTTTTCTTATAAGTATATCCCGCCCCACCCATACTTGAGCTTTTCTTTCCAACTGTTGAGAAAATAATGTGTATATTTCGATATAAATCACGACGCCAGTTTCATATTTTACGGCCAGTGATAATGATACCGGTATCGTAAATCAAAATGACTACGTGGTTAATATTATGTGTAAGCAAAGTGATCGAGTAAAACCATGTACAAAAACGGTGATAGAAAACATGTTACACGTGTAATTACTATAAATCACATTCCTTGGAAACATAAACGTATATTATTGTGCTACATGTACTTGAATCAAGTCGGCGAATATGAGGTCTATAATTTACTCACTACCTACGCTGTTTCTGAAAGTACAATGACAGGTGTACCAAGTTGACATTTGAGGCCAAAAAAAAAAAAAAAAAGAAAAAAAAATTGAAATGGGTGGAATTTTTAGTTTTCATTTTGTATGAAATGAACGAATCTGTTCAAATCAACGAAAATTGTTTATGACATGCGCCTGAGTTGTGCAAACGAGAATTGCTTCAGATGTAGGCCTAATTTGTGGATCATAGTGAAGTCAGAAATTTTGCTCGTAGGTTGACTGAAGCACTGGATCCCAGAAATAAGCTATTCACATCTTTTCAAACACAAAACATTATAGTATTCGAATACAGCGATCGATTAGTAAAAATTATGTATTGAAACACCGGTCTAAAAAGAATGCAGCCTTGTTTTACCCTCTGCCAAAGTCTAGATTATTCACAAGAACACTTTGGATTGTACCACTATCACCCATCAACCAATAGGGCCTACATCACCTGGACTAACTGATCAAGCTAATCTAAAACATAAGCTTTGAGATCAATGAGACAGCTTTGCTCAAAGATTTTGTTAATGTTTCTTTGAGTTTCGCTTACGAAAAAGGGCGAATTTCAGAAAAACTGTAGCATTCCTACTGAACAATTGTGCGTGGGGATCTTTCCAAAGAATAAAAACCAAATCTACCATGGATCCGAATCGACAAACTTACTCATTACTGAATCTTTACTATTTTCTTTAGCATGATCTAAATACAACAATAACAGCAGCAGCACCAACAACAATAACAACAGCAACATATTACAGGAACTATTAGCATACTCAATAAAAGCCTTGAAACAACTGCACTTTACAGGATATTTCTATCTACAGTCGCAAAAACTTTCCCCGAGCTTTTGATAGCATATCAATACAGTCATATATTTGAATAACAAACGTAAGTCATCTTCATTTAACAACAGAACGTTTTAAAGCACATAACCATATAATCACACCAAAGGAATATTTAAACTTAAAAAAAATTTCGACTGGCTAGAAAGCTCCGTTATATGTTAACTTCGATTGGACATAGTTTTCGCCCTTAAAGTTTCAGAATCTGATTCAGAGGGGAAATATTGCAAATAAATTATGTTATGTTTTCAAAAGACGTTTTAGTTTACAAGTAGTTTAAGCCTTTTGATTCCCTGTGTGATATATGACCGTAATATAATTAATTTTTCATCTAAGCAGTATAATAACTAATTTTGTATTTAATTTATCAAGCTTGGGTTTAAAAAAGTCATCTACGTCTTGTACTTCTAGGCCACAAACTTGCTCCCCAACTCTCGCCATTTTGGCATTGATTTCGATTCCACATTTTCGTAAAACCTGGCAACGTTTACATGGCTCCAAACAGCTGTAGGCCTAGGCTAGCGTTTTGAGGTGACCCTAGCTCATTCCTTGATCGACTGATAGCTGAGAATCGTAAGCTCGACCTAAAGCTTAGTTCTGTGTTTGGATCTCACTCGGAGTGTTCGGATCTCTTTGAGCCAAGCAAATTCGGCCGACCCTCAGCTGCTTGTGTGACTGTTTTGCTTTGTATCCGAAAGCTTTATAAATAGCTTGTGAAGTTTGAATTTTATATGTTGGTATCTACATCTAGATCTAGCTTTTATTGATTTTATAATGAAAACTTCTAATAGATTGTAGATGGATAAATCGTGATATAGAGAATCTAGATTTAGATTCTAGATCTAGAGCTAGAATCTAGATAGATCAACAACCTTGCATTGACTCACTACAGTCTACAGAGTAACATAATTCTCCAGATAGTTAGAATGTAGATCTAAATTTAGTGGCAGATCTAGATATAGTAAAGTAGTCTTTTTAAATGATAATTTATAAATTTAATCTAGATTCTGTAGCCTATCTAATCTAGATTAGTCTTCGATATTAATCTAGATTTAGAGCTCTGAATCTAAATTAGATAGGGCCTAGGCCTACTAGATCTAGATCTAAATAGGCCCTATGTATTTGGCCTATATCTATAGATTCTAGATCTAGATCTTATCTAGATTTCTTGAAACATGGGATGCACCATCTGAGCTATTGCACTGATCAATCTGCTTGTTCGCCCGAACACCACCAATGAAGCATTGGTACATAGAATCTGGATCTATATCTTGATCTTCAATCTATAGAATTTTGCAGTTTCTTAAATGAGATTATATAGGCCAGGGTACTTGTTTAAATGAAGATCTGAGATCCTATTTTGAACATCTAGGCTTTGACCTCATAAAATTGTATCCGTGTCATTTGTGCACATTCTCATAAAAAAAATTTGATTAAAAACGCGAAAAAAATGTGCAGTTTTGACAAAGGCGTCATCTGTTAAATGAGAACCATCTTATTATAAGATATCAATTTAATAAGTGTCGGTTAGAAGTCTTATAAATACATTCTGATTACAATCACAATCCTCATCAGCTATTAGTAAAAGAGCTTGAAAGTTAACTGGATTAAAAAAAAAAAAAATTTTTAAGAGATGAAAATATCAAAAGGCTACAGGCCTATTCTTACTTTTTAAGACTTTGAAAGTGTATGATTCAAATTAGGGCCAAAACTTTTTTCAACATTGTTCAGTTTCTATGAATCGTTTTAATTTTGAACTGAAGTATTTTTAAAGTCATATTTAGTACATCAGTAAAGGCTCTCTGTGTTAAAGAAGGTTTTATATTATAAGTGCTTCCCATTTATAATTAGAAGTGCTCAGCAGTTTACAACATTGTATCTATAGAAGTTCTGATGTGGTGAAAATCTAAAGGGGATCTTACCTCACAACAGTTTGTTTAAATTCTTGTGGAGTTATTTATAAGCTTTCATTGGATTAATTTATATCACTTGAACTGGGGCATCGCAAGTAGACAGTCGACATCATTTTCACCTCCCATTGTATCGCCAACCGTTGAAATTTGGAGACTCAAGAACAAGCTCCTGAAGGCCAGGGTAAGGAGAAATATTTAAAAAAGTAATAATATGGGATCTCATAGGCTAATCTATTGTCACCACTATCAAATAGCTTGATCTAGTTATTTTCCTTCAAGTACTAATTGAAACCTTAATTGTATGTTTTGTTAGTGATTAAAAAGGTTTAAGCTGAGAAAATTGTCAATTAAGGATACTAGGGAAATCAAATTTCAAAAACAAAATGTATTTTATGTTACACTCTCAAATATTGGTCATCATTCATTTCTTTATGGGAGAAAGACACTCATCTGTCTTGGAATTTTTTACTTTTTAAAGGAGAACTTTCCCTTGCAAGTTGCACATTGCTTTAGATCTCTGTCTGTTCATCCTCCATCTCTCTCTCTCTCTCTTTCATCTATCTCTGTAACTTGATCTCCTGCACACTATGCAATGTGGCTGAAAATCAATTGCAAATTGTTTGCTTATCCTCAATGAAAATAAAATCATATTCCGAGCAATATAACATGAGTTATAGAATGGCTGGCCTTTTTTTATTCAGTGTACTTTACAGAAACAGCGTTTTACATGATTAGTATTGCTCATTGTTCATCATATGGATTAAAACCCTAATTAAGAGTTCTACCATGTTAACGTTGACATGCTGTGGCTAAATCTCGTCCGTTCAGTGATGCTAATTTTCCATATATTTACTGTATTAAAAAAAAAAACTGGCAGGCCATAGTTGGTACATGTATCTAGATAAGTCAACTCAAGGGGTGTTATCACATGTTTTATGCTAAGTTAGCTGCTGTGTCTGATTGCTTATCAGGGCTGAAATTGTCCTTTTTTGGTCTAGTTTCCTCCTTTTTTTAAAATCTGTTTCAATGTACATGTTTCCCTCCTTTTGTAATGAGGTGGTCCCTATATTTCAGCCTTTTTTCGTGTTGGGGCATTCTCAGCTCTGCTTATACACAGGTTACAAAATAAAGCCAATTTTGAAATGACAGTTTAATGTCCACATGGAGAGGACAGAGGTCTGCCAACTTGTGATGACCAAACCAGAAACTGGTTCAGATGGAACATGCATGTCTCAGTTGTCTGACTACATCACCCTGAAGCTCTCCTATTTTTAACGCCTGTGTAATTTGGGGGTGCTAAGTAAATACAAACTTACATTGTTCTACAAGGATTTAATGCATTTTATGTTTTGCTTCCATTATAATAATATTCACAATCTACTGCTTTCACGAAAAATCTTGACCAGGTTGAGTTTTGGTTAGATTTTATGTGTGCCTTGTTTGACTCATTTTCAATGTATGATGGTCAAGGTTGCTTTGGGGGAGAGAGAGAGAGAGAGAGAGAGAGAGAGAGAGAGAGAGACAGAGAGAGAGAGAGAGAGAGAGTAGAGAGAGAGAGAGAGAGAGAGAGAGAGAGAGAGAGAGAGGACGTAGAGAGAGAGAGGAGGAGGGAGAGAGAGAGAGAGAGAGAGAGAGAGAGAGAGAGAGAGAGAGAGAGAGAGAGAGAGAGAGAGAGAGAGAGAGAGAGAGAGAGAGAGAGAGAGAGAGAGAGAGAGAGAGAAACAGAATACATGTATCCGAGACATAGTATTCTCTTACAAAATATATATATAGATTAACTAGACGAGAACATCGATATTATTGTTATATAAAAATGACTAGGTTTTTTTTGTCTGTATATTAAGTATTGATCCACATAAATGCTGCCTTTTAATAGGTACGGAAATTAAATGGGAGATACGATCTTGTAGCAGCTTACACCTATGATGACCTGCTTTGATATCAGTTGAGGTGCGTGTTTGTGTGTATCAGTGGGGTGATTTTTGTTTTATCAAGATCCGCCATCAGGGGTCTTTTTGAAGCTTAGGGGGAAATAAAGGAGGGAGGGGCGGCTTGGTAAACACTATCTTGAAACTTCATTAATTATATACAGTTATAGAGCTGAATGTAAGATTTGATGTAGTGTGAACAAGCTGCGGGAAGCTTGGTTGGAGTGTGATGCATTGATTAACTGATGCAGTGGGCGAGGGCTTACTGCAGAATATTCGGCTCCTATTACAATTACGCTACAAATATTTGTATAACACAGGAGATAGATTGGACATCGTCATCGATTCCTCATTACGTCACATTTTAGCGCCCCGAATCTTTCAAGCCTATTTTAGTCTGCCAGTAACATTTATCATTCCACGCTCATGACGATATCGTGAATATGTAATAGGACAGGCGTACTATTGCCGATTGTCTTTCGAGGACACTAAGGCTCCTTTCAGTTCTGCTTTGCCTCAACATAAAGCGTTTGTTAAACGCCTCCTGGGTTCCTTGTGAATAGAATTCGGTGTGTGTTTTGGAGAAGGAAAGAAAAGAGGGAGGGAGGGGGGGGGGGGGTACGGTTCTTTATCTCACCTTTTTTTTTTAGTTTGCGCCATGGCTTTAGAGATGGACTTCCTGGTTTCTTCAATGCCGCACCCCGGTTTTACGCTTCAGTGGTGAGACCAAAGTCCCGCGCACGTGCTAATAATTTGACCTGAATGAGAGAGAGAGAGAGAGAGAGAGAGAGAGAGAGAGAGAGAGAGAGAGAGAGAGAGAGACATTGCATCCGTAATGTGTATTTGTACATTCATTATTGCATGTGTAACTCTTTAGGAAGTCGGTATATAAAAAAACAACGTTTTCAAGTTAGAACATGCACTTTTTACCCTAGACATGTTATCTTTTAAAAAAAAAATGTTTACACCGTGGATGAAATATGGAGTGTAAAAAAGATTTTAACCTAGGCAGGAGGACCCATGTCTTCGTTAATAACGGTTATTCATCTGAGCCACTGGCTACGCTTATTGTGCGTAACCACTTGAAGACCTTGATCTCTCACGCTATTCAATCACCTGCCATCGATTACGCGTTGTGCCTTAGATCCTCGTTACAACCAACGTCCTGGTTTGGTTGATTGAATGAATGTGATGTGTCATTTGGTCCTTTTACAAACTCTCTTTCTCTCTCTTTCTCTCTCTCTCTCTCTCTCTCTCTCTCTCTCTCTCTCTCTCTCTCTCTCTCTCCCCTCCGCATTGTATTTTGTAGAAATTTCTGTGTTAGTTAAGATCAGTCAGAAGTAGTACATACTTATTGTCAATCAGAGAGAGTGGTTCACATATGAATTACATCTTCACACGTTTTTCACTCTATTACAAAACAAATAGGGATAAAAAAAAATAATGCAAATTACATGTACACACAACTGTGCCATCGACAAGATGTTATTGAGTCAAGCCAAACTTTTAACGACTCGAAACTTCGCGGTACTTTAACTTTTACAGTACGGGCAATCTATTGATTCAACCCACCATTGATTTTGTACCCTCAAACGGACCTTCTCAGACAACTGCTCTACCACCTGAGCTTAACACTTGAACATACCCATCGAACCCACGTTACATTTATCTCCTGGGTACGGTTTTGGCACTGGTTTGGTCACTGTCTTGATGACGATGACGCATGTTGTCACGTCCTCGCAATTGACACACTGTGTGCACGTGCAGGCGGCATTGTCACCCGGTGTCAAAGTAAACACCGAGAGGGTTTCTCTTTTTCTATTTCCCTTTCTATCCCTTTCTCCCCTCTCTCTCTCCCTTTCTCCCTCCTTTCTCTCCCTCTCTCTCTCCCTCTCTTTTTCCATCTCTCACCATCTCATTTTCTCTCTCTCCCTTTCTCCCCTCTCTCTGCCTCTGTCTCTCTCTCCCTCTCTTTTTCTACCTCTCACCCTCTCTCTCCCCTCTCCCTTCCAGCCCTCTCTCTCCCTCTCCCTCTCATCCTCTCTGTGTTCATATACGTACGGAGTAGCATAGGAGTGGACACACATGAACACGCAACTTAGGTTAAACGTTTTGAACCGAGTCCCATGCAACAGGTTGTCAATCACTGGAGCAGTGGGCAGGTAGGTGAAAAAAAAGTTTGGTATATTTAATTGCAGTCTCTGTGTAGAGACCTACATGTGCCTACCTGGGATACTTCTAGTTTTTACAGTGTGTACATTACCAACCTGTTAAGTGTTTGGCCTACTGATTTCGAATGTTTGGTTTGAATTATGGCACCTGGTTTATAATAATTCATTATTCGCGGAACCAGACAGGCACGAAGAAAAAAGGGGTTAGGAGTAGGCAGGAAAGAGAGGAGAGAGAGAGAGAGAGAGAGAGAGAGAGAGAGAGAGAGAGAGAGAGAGAGAGAGAGAGAGATCCGTCGCCTATTCACCTTGAGATTTTTTGTCCAAGAAGAAAAAAATGCATGCACCCCTGGGCCAAGAGCTGCATGGGTCTAAGATTTTCCTACTGCCTTTGGTCTAAGGCGAGGCGTCCAAAATAGAAGGCGCAAAGTCACCGAATAAAAAAAATGCAATTAGATTCCAGTTCTGGGGTAACACAAGCTTCGAATGAATGATACCCATAATAAAGTAGGAACAGTTTAACCATTTCTCATTGTCGTAGTGTCGGCTGAGGAGGCTGATAAAAAATTCTCTCTGAGCATCTATCTGAACCAACAATGGTCATAATGTGTTAGAGATAGATCACTGTTACCTATATTGCGGTAAAATGTGTTCACTCTGATCATTTCGTTGACTTGGCCTGTTCTCGTGGCGGCCTCGATCTAAGGTAAACTGACAGTGGGTAAACACTGGGACCTGTCGGACCTCTCGGGGTTAACACAGGCTCCGCGATCCACATCACTATAACGCATGGCATAATCATGCCCTGTAGACAAGGGTTTGTTTTCTGATTGCTCATTGGCTCCGTAATAGGTGTTGGAATTGGGTAAGAGTTCTGATTTTACGCCGCTGTTGATTCTATTACCTATTGTCTTCGTTTTTAATAAAGCAGTCACCAGCTGGAACTAACAGACAAAGAAATTCAACAAGGGGATTTTAACATATAGGACTGTTCGGCTTTATGGAGCCTTCTTATGTACACAAATGACAAAGAACAGTTTAGAAAAATAAGGCACGGGGTATCAACATTGGACTTGGATTAAACATTATTATGTTTCTATTCTGACTGTAGTCAGGTAGGTACAGTGCACTGGCCATGGTGGTGGCATACGGCGTAGCGTCTTTGTTTCTTTTTTTATGGAGCAATGTTAATGCAAGGCCTCCCATCTAGCTGCAATGCTCGCTATAACAGTCATACAATGTACTAGAGTCAGCGTTAATTAATATCACATCTCACTGCAACTAGCCCTTCAACTTGTTGTAATCAGGCAGTGAGCTAGTCAATCACCACTGATAATACAGTTACATGTTCTGGTACACGTACTGTCTTCTAACCCTATTGTCTTAAGTATGGTTCCCGCTGTCGCAAAACCCTAAATCTACATGCAATGCGTCGCTAGCTGCAACCATTTTAACTTATACAATGTACTAGAAGCACCGCAAATGGCACAGCTCACTACAACTGATGCTTCAGTTTGTAGTCAGGCAGTGAGCCAGCCAGTCACGACTGATCACGTACTTCTTCTAAGATATCGTCTTAGTTTTCAGTATGGTTCACGCTATCGCAAAACCTTAAATCTAGTTGCAATGCGTCACTGTAACAGTAATAGTACATGAATACGATGTACAAGAGGCACCGCTAATGTCACAGATCCCTGCAACTGGCCCTTCAACTTGTAATCAGGCAGTGAGCCAGTCAGTCACGACTGATAATACAGTTACATGTACTTGTACAAGTACTGTCTTCTAACCTGTCGTCTTAGTTTTTCAGTATGGTTCCCGCTATCGCAAAACCTTTAATCTAGCTGCAATGCCTGCTGTAACAGTTAAACAATGTACTCGAGTCAGCGTTAATCAATATCACAGCTCCCTGAAACTGAACCTTCAGTTTGTAATCAGGCTTTGAGCCAGTCAGTCACGATTGATTATAGATGTACTTCTAACATATCGTCTTAGTTTTTCAGTATGGTTCCCGCTATCACAAAACCCTAAATCTAGCTGCAATGAGTCGCTGTAACAGTTATAGTACAGGTATACGATGTACTAGAAGCACCGCTAGTGTCACAGCTCACTGCAACTGGTGCTTCAACTTTTAATCAGGCAATGGGCCACTCATTCACGACTGACAGTATGGGTGCAAATCGAGGCTATCTGTATCTGGTAATGTGGTATCCTAGGTACAAGTGCACGTACACGTACTGTCTTCTCAGTAGAATAGATCGCTAGATAGGATTACTCCAGCCTTGACCGCCTTACACTAAGCCTGACATTTTGGGTGTGTTCCAATATTGTCTGTGTGTTTGAGGGAAAGGGAGGGGGGGGGGGGGGTAAAAAGGGAGGAAAAGAGTGGGGCTAAATTTAAGCCCAAAACGACCCATGTTATCTTTTAGTAAGAATGGTATTGGTTATATAATTATACATCAATATTAGGCTTGCAATATTTTTTTTTTTCTATTGTAACTTGTGTAGGAAGACGCGAGACCAAAGATTCTCTCTCTCTGTCTCTCTTTCTCTAGACCTCTCTTCCTCGCGTATTGCTTTGGTTCTCTTGGATACCGTTAGTTAAACATAAAGCATTATAATTTAAACACATAATTTAACATAAAGCATTAAATTGTAAACACATTTGGTCAATGCATCCCACGTGAAACTTCGAGTATGAGTAACCTTTAACGTTTCCTGCCCAAATGACTCATGCCAAGCCTTCGGTTGCTACATGTACTTAAACCGCAAACGTCTTGGTTCCACAAGGTTATGGGTGTACCCACGTATTTACTTTTTCCTCAATGCAAGGTTTTGTCCATGTTCGGCTCTAGGTAGGTGGTAACCTTCGTAACCTTTTCCAATCTGCCCAGCCTTGTCAATGTCTCCCCTGACCTTCAGACTTTTGTTGTTGTATATCTACCTACACTTGTATTCTTGTATGAGATAGACAAAATATAAATGTAAGCCTTTTATCTCTCCTCTTTTAGACTCATTCACTCTTTCTTTAACTCCCCCTTGAGGTATGAATAAAGATTTCTGTATTCTGTATTCTCTCTTCCTCTCTCCCCTCTTCCCCTCTCTCTACCTTTCTCCGTGTTCACCTTTCTATCTATAGTTCATATTATCAATATCAACAGTGTTATCACTATTGTATGAAAAAATATGAGCAGTTCGAATAAAAAATAATTCAGCCTCCTCACATCTCTCCGCTGTTTCAAGCAACTATATACTAATACTTTACTTCGACTCCAGTTACACTTAAAAGCGGCTAATAGGGCCTACACTGTATCCTACACAATACTGCAAATTACACGCAGATAAATAAAAAAAAAATTTTTTTTCATCTAAGACGAACAACAAACTTCTCTTCCAAGTGCAAGTGGTAACCTGAACGCTTTTTTCCCCTAAACGCGATTACGTCATTCACGAAGCGGCGACCGACTGGGTGCTGAGTCATCACTGGTGCAGACATTTTCTTGAACTCTCAGACCCAAAAGATAAAGTTTCTGTTTCCGTAGTCGGCATTACCAGGACTCGTTCGATAAGCAAGCTTTGTGCAGCGGTGCCGACAGAGTTGATAATCGAACGAAAGCTTTCTCGGTTTGTTCGCAACTACAAACTCAAGTGCATGAACTAGATTTTGATGGAGGAAGTTTTATTCCGTATATAATATATGCTTTGACGTTCCTTGTGTCATGTTTTGGTTATTAACATTCTTCTTCTTCTTTTCTTCTTCTTCTTCTTCTTCTTCTTCTTCTTCTTCTTCTTCTTCTTCTTCTTCTTCTTCTTCTTCTTCTTCTTCTTCTTCTTCTTCTTCTTCTTCTTCTTCTCTTCTTCTTCTTCTTCTTCTTCTTCTTCTTCTTCTTCTTCTTCTTCTTCTTCTTCTTCTTCTTCTTCATTCTAATTTGTACTTTGGCATTAATTTTGCGATGTTCATGCATTCTTTCAATAATATCACGTCTTTTCAATTCAGTAAATTGCCAAATAATAAATCAGAGAAATTTCTTTCAATTAAAGACCTACCAAAAACACACAAGGAACACCACCATGCTCTTGCCCCGTAGGCTTGCTCTTTCTTTACCCCCCTATATATCAGTTTGTTTGAGAGTGTCGAGTATTTAATGAGGTGACAGGGTTTGCCATGGGCGGCGGGATCAACTGACAATCATATAATGACGTCATTCTGTCCCAGTGGACAGCGTCGTGCACGGTTGGCGCACCACGTTCCGGATAACCGCATTCGTGCATTCGGGCGCATGGGTTTATTGATAGTCAGTGTGTAATGTATGAACTCTGTCTTCGTCACCTCATTTGTGTCATGTCCTATCTCATTCACGCATCTAACATTCTCTTTATAGTAATTTTAGAAATGAGAATGAACATTATAGCTGCAACGGAGGTGACGATTTCTTGGCTTCTTTCAAAGTACATGTACAACAGTCCTCTAAGCTTAGATTCCGACTGATGACCCGTTGAGACAGAAACCCTTGCAAAACTTCTGTTCTGTCAATCTCAATGTATGTCAACATGTTATATTTTCATATCATAGTCTTGGGACCCGTCCACAAGATTGGGACCCGTCCACAAGATATTCTATTTCTTCAAGATGGACGTAAAAAAAAACAACTAGACAATGATTCATTTAAAATCAAAGACTGAAGGAGTTGTGAGTGTAAAATCAATGACTGAAGTAGTTATAGTACTGTCGCTATTAAACGGACACCCTTGGCTACCGTTTGTAAAGCGCAACGTTGCACGGGTCAGTTTTACGGTTTACCTGAGAGACAAGAGAGAGAGAGAGAGGGGGAGAGAGAGAGGGGGAGACTGGTCCTGGGTGCATGCAATCATGACCGCCCTCTGTGTCAAACCAGTAACAGTGTTTGAGTGACAGACGTGATGCATGGCTTCTCCAGCGGAGGGCCTGGTGGTCCCAGGTAGATGACACGCCGACACGACCAGGGCGTGTGTACCTCGAAAGATCTGAAAGGTTTTTGAAAGGGTTCGTGATAGAAATTGACTTGGCTTTTATGAATTGAAGTAACTATTAATTACGGTAGAATGATTGGGAAATATGTTCTTTTTTGAGGATGCGACCATGTCTATTTCAAACGAGGGTAATAATGATGAGCTGTTTCGAGGAAAATAGTGAGAATTATTATTGAAAAAAATACACGGTGGTTTATTCTTGATTGTAAAAGTGGTGGTGGTGGTGGTAGTAGTAGTAGTGGTAGAAGTAGTAGTAGTAGCAGCATAATGAGCAGCAAAAACAAAAATCAACAGTGAAATGGTGTTGGTGGTCATGACGTTAAAGGTTATTTCGAAGCCTCAAAAGGCTCATCATGAACCAAACAAACCAGCAGGGAAATAGTGGCAAACACTTCCCCCACTTCCCCATAGTCAGGAGCCGAGTGTCGGAGAGCAGAGGTTGTGCACCCAACTACAGAAAGTGGAACAGCACCTACGACCTGTTTGGTTTTGGACGTTGAGGCTACAGTTGGCCGGAGTCCCAAACCTAACAGAACCCTGTGATTTAGGGTCTAATCTCGACACTCGGCCGGCATTTGTTGTGGTATGTGCTCTCGTTGGTGGACTTGGACCGTGCCAGTGGTACCTTCTCAAAGTTTGCATTCGTGTTTAGTCCATAGTTATGACTACCTCTTCTGCTAGTTGAGAACAAAATCTGCCCCGTGTGTCATACTTATGTTCTCTGATGCCTTTTCTTTCATAAAAAGTTAAAGGTCTACCTTCTTCATTCAAGATTTCTACCGTAATTAATAGTACTTCATGTGTGTGTTTTTGGTGCTTTTTCACTCGTTCGGTGTTCGGGCGGATTACTTCTTGTTTAAAAAGAATCGGACATTCCTCTTGATACCTGTTTTTGTTCGGTAATGGCGTACTTGTAGTTGATATACAGAAATAAAAATTTAGCCAGAACGTCATGACCCAGACGTTATACAAATACGCATACATGTTTGTATAGCCAGTAGTTAAGACTGCGACTTCTTCTGCTAGTGGAGACCAACATTTGCCCTGTATCATAAGTATACTCAGTATACTAGGTAGCCTTTTTTCACACTCCAAAATGAGAGAGAGAGAGAGAGAGAGAGAGAGAGAGAGAGAGAGAGAGAGAGATCAAACCTCTTCATAAACAGTTGAGTGTGAGGGCGGATGGATATTTTTCTTGTTGAATAATAATGGGAATTTAGTTTTCGTTTTCTGATTTTTGTTTGGTGCTGATGTAGTGAATTGTAAAATATTATGTTCAGACAGAACCCTAGAGGTTTATTTGATTTTTATTCTCTTTTACTGTTTTAAGTTCAATTAATTTTTTAAAAGATTGTATAAAGAATACACACACACTATATGTTTCCTTAATAATTATTTAGAAGTTTAACTATAAGACAACCAGATGAGATGTACTGCTAAATATGTCTTCTTTTGCGCCCCCCCCCCTTGTTTTTTTTTAATAGGAAAGGGAGAGGAAAACGCATCTAGTGTCTTTGATTTGCTTTCAGATATTAATGGGTTAAAATTTGATTTGGAACACACGCGGAATATTATCACTTATACAAATAGGTGTTTTCTTTTTTTGTGTTAGTTATCGTAAGAGTAAAACACTCGTGTCCTGTGACATTATCTAGTTTTTCAATGTGCCCATGTGGTGTACCTATGATTTATTTGTGTTAGGCGTTTCATTTTTCTTTCTTTCATCTGGTCTAAGGCAATTATATTGGATGTGCAACTTGTGTTCTTTCTGGATGTACGTGTATTAAACTTGGTGTTGTACTAGTTTTCATTGACTCTGGATATAGAAACAAGTTACAGGACCGTCTCAGAGCCTTCATAAGGTATGGGCTGTTTATATCAAGACATGTAATTATGTTTATTTGTTATTGGTGGGGGTGTGTGGTACCTTACGGTAGAGCGCTGGGCCTCTATTTGGGAAGTCCCCGTTTGAATCCCACGATCGGGCAAGTTGATTTATTGGATTTTATTTATTAATGGTTTAATTGGTGTTCCTAAAACGTGACCGCCTGAGGCAGAAATCCTGGTAGACTCACCTTTGTCGCTGCAATTAAAATTCTCCTGGGATCCATCCACCAAAAACAAAACAAAAACATCCAACAAAAGCAAACCAATAACAACATTAAATAACAACTACAAACTACAACCAAGTTGGTGCCGTTAAGAGCTAAGAAATGAGGCTTTGCTTTAGGTGATATTAAAATCCTTGACGGACCCTTTTTTTTTTAAAGAAAGATTTTACTTCATGTGAGACACTGGGAAAGGTTCATAAATTTTTTGTTCCACTTGGTTGTTTCCTTTACCTGTAGATGGTTGTCACATTTACATTTACTGAAAAGAGAACTGAAGATTGCTATTCTATTGAAAAGTTTTATGGGTTGATTAATTTCATTTTAGCTTTCTGGGAAACTAATAAAAAAATACAACCCTCAAAACGTTATTGTCAGTGAGCGAGCGAGCGAGAGAGAGAGAGAGAGAGAGAGAGAGAGAGAGAGAGAGAGAGAGAGAGAGAGAGAGAGAGGCACAAACACACACACACACACAGACAGAGAGAGACGGAGAAAACTAAAGAAATAGATACATACGAGAAACAGGCAGAGAAATGCAAGAAAAAAAAAATTTAGTAGCAGCAGCGGGCGACAGAGAGTGACAGCTAGAGAAGGCACCAAACATACTTACTGAACTGATCGATACAAAATTAGTCACCGTTGGCCCAGATCCGGCGTACAGCCGTGCACACGCGTCTGAGTCAAAACTCATCGGACCGAAAACATGTGACTTGTTAGGGTGTGTGTGTATGTGCGATCCGCTAGTAACAAATATTCCCTAGTTTTTTTTTTTGCAGTGATGCCAATGGCAATATTCTGTAAAAATAGGGATTAGTTCTTTAAAAAAAAAGTTCGCTGGTCAGGGTTGTGTAAAGATAAAAAAAAAAAAAAATTACAAGAAAGGATAAGTAGTTTTAAAAAAAAAACTTCGCCGGTCAGGGTTGAAGTCGGTTGTGTAAAGATCCAAGAAGTTATCTTTCGTGACTAAATATAAAAAATTATAAAATTGTGTAAAGATAAAAAAAAAAAAAAATTACAAGAAATGATAAAAATATAATAATGAAATAAAGTTAATAAATCAACAGCAACAATAACAGCAAAACCCAAACAAAAAACAAACAAACCAAAACTTTAGTGACACAATATTGATTTTTTTTTTTTGGTATCACATTCGCATCACTGTGCTTTGGTTTTTGGCAAACTCCCTGTGTATCGATCTACGTTTTGGTTACACAATCGGAAATCGATTTGGGTGGGCTGATTCAGGTCGCCCTCCGCGTCTCAGTTTATATAAGGTGAATCTGTCGTCTTTTACCTTTATCATGTTTTTTTCCCCCTTCAGTGGTGTAGAGCATAAAAGGGAGAAGTAGCCAAGCTATGCTAAATAGAAGCTTTTGATAGTCTTGCACTAACATAAAAGGATTCTAATGGGTCTGACCTCTTTCTCAAAAAGTCACGTGATGTTTGTAAGCTGGCTAATGCAAAAAGCTATATTAAAATAGATTATGCTTAGCCCAATCAGCAGATTGTTTAAAAAACAAAAATAACTATCACGTGATTTTGTTTAAGTTTTCTTTTTTTAGAAAAAGAAGTCAGCCCCATTGAGTACAGCGTTAATTTCTTAAACTTAGACCTCGTTCTTATAGGGTACTAAACTAACATAAGCCCGTGCTCTTAGATTATAGTACCGCCCACCTAGCTCTAGAAAGAACGATTAACAAAGTCCTGTTTCCATTAGAAAAGTACATCAACTTTATCAGGAGTCGAAAAACAAAATCATTTGGATGAAGTAGATTATAAAACACTTTGAGTAATATAAATATAATCAACAGGCCCCCTCTCCCCCCCCCCTCTCTCTCTCTCTCTCTCTCAGTCTTTGATTTTTCCCCTTGTTTCTGTTTCTGTCTCTATTTCTGCTCTATGTATGTTTGCCCGTTTGTCTCTATTTTTGCCTGTCCCTCTGCTGTCTGTCTGTCTGTGCCTCTCTCGCTCTCGCTCTCTCTTTCATTGCTTCTTTTTTCGTTAACGGCTCTGTCTCTCTTTCCGCTCACTGTCTCTGTCTGTTTGTCCCTTTTCCCCACCCTCTCTCTATCTCTCCCCCTTTAGCTCTATTTCTCTACTCCTCACCGACCTCCCATGCCTACCCGGGCCTCAAACTCTCCATTAGCGTGGCCAGCCCTTCAACACCCAAGTTTAGCCACTTGACAACTCCTTGCCAGAGGTGCTTACCCTAATGTATTGCCTTTGAAACATTGGTGTGTTGAGATATCCGCATTGTATTATCTGCACTGGTCGTAAAAAAAGCCCTTGAACGGATATCTTGGCCCCATTCAGCCATTGGGACGCATATACATTGTATAATGACCTTCTAGGTTCAATTTGAAATGAGCTTTTTTATTCTTCTTTTTGCCTCTACTTTACAGCACATTATACACAATGACTCATATCCAGATCAAGACCCGACATTTCAAAGACTATTCAAACCTAAAGATAGTGGGATGGATACCCCAGCTCAGGACACGCTTTTCTCTAAACGAAGCCGGGCGCATTCTTCATGCCGTAGGCAACTGCTAAGGAATCATTATGCGTGTCTGATTTCCCTTTGTTCGCGACTACAAGAGCCCCTTCTAAGTTTCCTTTTTACAGTACTAAATTTCAATGTCATATTTTAACATGAATCCAAAGTTGACCAGTTATGGATCTCTCAAAGGATCTCACCGTATTCGATCTTCCAGGAGACCCTAAAAGACGCCGTATATGATCTCTCAGGAGAACCGAAACAATGCCGTCTACTAAGTACTATCTCCCAAGAGTACCGAGATGACACCGTATAGGACCTCCCTATAAAAAAAATCCCGATATATTCGACTTCCTGCCCTTTTAATATGCTTAATGCATCAAAACAGAATAAAACATGAACTTGTCCTTTGTCGGTTAAGATCCGGTTTGAACTATCGCCAACCATGTAGATAAGTTTTACCGATCCAGTTCCGACCTATCGCCCATAGCTGATTATTTTCACTTCATAACGTAATGAGTTCAAGCCCAAGGCAGTCATTGCTTTTTCGGGAGATTGTTACAATGTTATCAGTTGGTTGTAAAGCAAGCAGATGGATACATTGAGACAAAAATAGGATTTCATCATAGAAAATGCTCGCTAAGGATAAATAAAGGTATCGATCCGATTTGATTTTAAGAAAGTTTGATGAAAGGAGTGTGTACTGATAGTGAGCGAACAAATGTACAGAGATAACAAGTGATGGAGATTCAATGAGGAAGGGCAAGAGAGAGCGAGAGAGAGATAGAGAGAAAGAGAGGAATATAATGAGAGTTAAGTAGAGAGAGATTGAGAGAGAAAAAGAGTGAGTGAAAGAGAGAGAGAGAGAGAGAGAGAGAGAGAGAGAGAGAGAGAGAGAGAGAGAGAGAGAGAGAGAGAGATTAAAATCATTTCAGTTCATATTCTTCTGAACCCTCCTAACTTTTACCCTTTTTCGTGTGTACCCCCAAGAACTATAAATAGCTGGAATCCAACTACCAACATGCATGGTTTCCCACACGTTGCACCAATCAAGGCCGGCATGTTGTGTGTTGGGAAATCAAGCCAAGGTAAACAGGCTTTGTATTGTTGGTCAATGCACTGGCGGTCAAGTTTCTATCGCTCTGGATCTTGAAACTAGCCAGGCATGCAATACATGTATTACAGTTCTTGCAATCCACGTGTCCATAACGGATGACATAATCATACCAATTGGACATGGATTTTTTTTTAAATTAAATTCTTTATTGATCACTGGCTCCTTAAGCCTAGAAAAAGGGAGCGGTAGCCCTAGGGTAGAACATCAGCTTCCGGCACAGGAGGTCCGTGTCTGGCGACTTGGTCCTCTACTGGTTAGGTCGGTGTCAGTTTAACCGTAAACGTGACCGGTTGAGACAGAGTCGTGCTATCTCCGCACAGCCCCTGGGTGGCAGCACGTAAACTTATCAGACGTTAGTAGTGGGGCCCGTCCACGATATAGCCTATAAAGCGCTGACGTTGAACGCTAAACAACACCCACCATAATTTTTACTTTAGGTCTAGGATCAAATTATCGTACAACACCGGACAGGTTTCCTTACCTATCGTTTTCGTTTCACTAAGGGCTCCATTATCGCAAGGCCTCTAATTCACCAGTCCACCGGGATCCGATCGGACGGCCCAATATCACGTAAGGCACACGGATTAGCGGCGGCGCACACCTCCTGCCACGACCACTGTTACCTCTGATAGGATTACGGTTCCCTTCTGAAATTACACTGTACATTGCTTAGTTTGGGGGCAAAGACGGTTAAACAGTCTACTTTGTTTAGTTTACGGTTAGGTTCCTAAATCAAATTGATTTTGGGGGCAGAAATGCCGGCATGTTGTGTGTTGGGAAATCAAGCCAAGGTAAACAGGCTTTGTATTGTTGGTCAATGCACTGGCGGTCAAGTTTCTATCGCTCTGGATCTTGAAACTGGCCGAGCATGCAATACATGCATTACAGTTCTTGCGATCCACGTGTCCATAACGGATGACATAATCATACCAATTGGACATGGATTTTTTTTTAAATTAAATTCTTTATTGATCACTGGCTCCTTAAGCCTAGAAAAAGGGAGCGGTAGCCCTAGGGTAGAACATCAGCTTCCGGCACAGGAGGTCCGTGTCTAACGACTTGGTCCTCTACTGGTTAGGTCGGTGTCAGTTTAACCGTAAACGTGACCGGTTGAGACAGAGTCGTGCTATCTCCGCACAGCCCCTGGGTGGCAGCACGTAAACTTATCTGACGTTAGTAGTGGGGTTCGTCCACGATATAGTTTATAAAGCGCTGACGTTGAACGCTAAACAACACCCACCATAATTTTTACTTTAGGTCTAGGATCAAATTATCGTACAACACCGGACAGGTTTCCTTACCTATCGCTTTCGTTTCACTAGGGCTCCATTATTGCAAGGCCTCTAATTCACCAGTCCACTGGGATTCGACTGGCCGGCCCAATATCACGTAAGGCACAGGGATTAGCGGCGGCGCGCACCTCCTGCCACGACCACTGTTACCTCTGATAGGATTACGGTTCCCTTCTGAAATTACACTGTACATTGCTTAGTTTGGGGGCAAAGACGGTTAAACAGTCTACTTTGATTAGGATACGGTTAGGTTCCTAAATCAAATTGATTTTGGGGGCAGAAAGGGTTAAATGTCTACTTTGATTGAGGATACGGCTAGCTTCTTAAATCACAATGCTTTCGGGGACAAAGAGTGTTAAACAGTCTACTTTGATTAGGATACGGTTAGGTTCCTCAACAAATTGATTTTGGGGGCAAAAAGGGTTAAACAGTCTACTTTGATTAGGGATAGGGTTAGCTTCTTAAATTAGATTGATTTTAGGGGCAAAAAGTGTTAAACAGTCTACTTTGATTAGGGATACGGTTAGCTTCTTAAATCACATTGCTTTTGGGGTCAAAAAGTGTTAAACAGTATACTTTGATTAGGGATACGGTTAGGTTCCTCAACAAATTGATTTTGGGGGCAAAAAGGGTTAAATCAACTGTCTACTTTGATTAGGGATAGGGTTAGCTTCTTAAATTAGATTGATTTTAGGGGCAAAAAGGATTAAACGGTCTACTTTGAATAGAGATACAGTTAGCTTCTTAAATCACATTGCTTTTTGGGGCAAAAAGAGTAAAACTACTTTGATGAGGCAAGCTAAATGAATTTAGTGGTAGATGGTAGGCCGTCAATTCGGATGTACATTAATTAGTTCGGTTTCGTCACATTCTGGTTGGCGCAGCGCAGCTCCTGCCACCGCCACCGTTACCTGTGACAGGATTACGGTTAGCTTCTAAAAGTACACTGTACATTGTGTTGGGTGCAAAAATGGGTTAACATTCTACTTTGATTTGACGAGCTGGATCACTTTGGTGGCAGAGTCTGGGGCGTCTATTCGGGAGGTCCAAGTTCGAGCCCTGTCCTCGTCAGTTCAGAGTGAAAGCGAGGGGAAAAATAGAAAAGCTTTGCTCACAGAGACTTCTTCAGTAAAAAACAAAACAAAGCAACAAAAACCCAAGAGCAACAAATAGCAACATCAACAAACCAAAACAACAAAAAAAAGAAAAAAAAAAGATATACTTCATCATGGATTGTTTTTGTGTGGAAATAACGAATTAAAAATAATATCTTCTCTCTTATCATAAGTCTGCAAGGCTAATGATCCATGTTGTTTTGAACTCTTTTTATTCTTACACATTTGATGCGGACACAAAGTGGGTCTCTCAACTCCATTAGATCCGTCGTCTTT
The DNA here is from genome assembly GCA_003991915.1 of Elysia chlorotica. Taxonomy (NCBI): domain Eukaryota; kingdom Metazoa; phylum Mollusca; class Gastropoda; family Plakobranchidae; genus Elysia; species Elysia chlorotica. The sequence goes on along the minus strand of RQTK01000105.1, from coordinate 448,122 downwards.
ATAATTACTCATCCCCTCTTGAACATGTGACCATGTCAACTTGGTCTTACTCACTCACTGAGACAATTATACACTAGGCTCTTTGCATCACCATCATTGTGCTGAAAGGCTTCCGAAAGTCTCATATACGGCTTCACGGCTTTAACTATGAGAGTACATGTCCATAATGAGTCGGCCTACGGTGCGGATGAAACCGCGCAGTCGCACACACAACTTGACCCTTTCGATTGTCGTGCGTCGTCGGGTCAACTTCTGCTCCGCGCGCGGTTACTTCCGTCTAAAGCTAGGGCAAGCTGGGACTTGTGTTTGTACAAAACAAACAATGGTGCAGCATAACTCATTAGTGTCGTTTGGGATTTTGTTTGTTTTATTTAACGCGCGTGTGCTTTGTTGTTGTTGTTGTTGTTTTTTCGCTGTTGTTGCGGAATTTGTTTCCTGCATGTTTCACACATAGGGTCTTAAGTGCAATATCGCGGTAGCTTGCAACTCGTTGTAGCTCTTTTTATTTTTATAGCGTTCAAGTCGTCGTTCGTTTTCTTATTCTTATCTTACAACTCGTCTTAAGCCTTCTTTTTTATCTTACAACTCGGTTAAGCCTTCTTTTTTTTATCTTACAACCCGTCTTAAGCCTTCTTTTTTTATCTTACGACGAGCCCTAAGCTTACCAGAAGGTTCTTAATCTACGGAGTTGTGGCTCTGGCGACTATACTTTCTGTCCAGTTTTCCGGATTATTTTATTTGCAGATGGGTGCATCGTCCACTGACTTCTCTCTCTTTTAATTCAATTTTACTCTAAGTCTTTTCTGCTCCTTAAGAAAGTATTACCCAATTTAGACATGGCGCACTAGCGGGAACTATTTTGTAAACAAAAGAAGAAAACATAAAGGATCCGCAATATTATGTTCCAGAAGAGGAAGTAATGAAAACAAGATAGATAGATATTGGTGCAAGTCGGATGAAGTAACAAAATAACACCACCCAGTAAACAACATTCAACAATAATAACCTATTTGAAAAAAAAAGCCAACAAACATGAATTTATCGCTCGTTTTATACATTGCGTGTGTGTTTTATTGGGAAAAAAATGCGACTTTGAACAAAATGGCCATTTTTTGTTTGTTTTTACTAGATCAAGGAAACTATGTCGCAGTAGTTCTTCTGCCTCTAGTCATCTACTTCAACCCCTCTTGTTCTTCCCTCCTTGTTTTATACTACCCCTACCGTTTTCCCATTGCGATCCCTGCGCTCAAAAAGAACAGACCAAAAACACGAGCTGTAGTTATTCATAAAATAAAGTAATAAAGTGCTACTGTACTCTATGTAAACCAGAAAAAACAGGACTCGGGTTGATTAATATTAAAACTTGGCTTTAGTGAATTCATGTACATGTAATAATATCCAACGTCTCTCGTCTTTGTAATTTCGCTTATAAGCACGAAATTGCGTTTGCATTATCAATAAAATTATTGCATAATTATGTTAATACGCTGTGTTATTTCGAGCTGTGAAACTATGCGCTGTCTGCATATAAATCAGACCTTAAATAACAAAAACAATACAACGCTAACTGAACAAGAACAAAACAGGAACAAAACCAAAGAGCTATTATGCAATAATTATTATCTGAGCTGAGAATGCTGGCTCCACTGGGCCCCAAGATTAGTGACGTCAATCCGTTTCTTAGAACGGACCCAGCGGCCAAACCTGCAGACCAGTGTTGTCAAAGGCTGATCTTTGTGTGTACAATCAGTCCATGTACATGTTTGGGTGTAGTCTGATTTTAAGACACGCCAAGCGCCTGGCTGCCTGCTCGTCGGTGGCTGCAGATTATGGGCCGTAAGTACAACGTGGCAATAGCCTACGTCTCGACGTAAGCCTTCTTATTGGCACGATTAAATCTTAAGACGAGTTGTAAGCTTATCTGAACGTTGTACTTACGGGAATAGTTCAGGGCCCGAGTTGTGTCTTTGCGATATATCGACAACGGAAAGTTCGCTTATTTTAATGCTGAGTCTGTTTTATGATAGCCAAGGCACGATTTGTGAAAGCCCCAGTTTATTGAATTTCAAATGTCAAAGAGCTTCTTTATATATAGCATTACATCCATATTCATAATACTGCATACAAAAAACTCCTAATGGCCGAAAGGATACTACTTCCTTTTCTCTCTTGACCCAAAGGCAAAAGCTATTTAACTCTAAGCCTGCAGACATTAATTAACCTTTAAGAATGTTTCTCTATCTTAAACCCATTTCCACTGCAAACAGTAAGCTTAGTGTCAACTTACGTGTGGCATTCATTTTCGGTGACACAAGGAGATTACAAGCCCAGTTTTAAATACGTACTGGACTGTAGGCTGTTTGCTTATTCGCATTTTGCTTTACATCCGTGCTCTACAGTCTAAACCAGTTAACCACAAGCCGGTGCGCATTCAAGTTAAGCTTGGGGGTAACTCAAACATTTTGATCCCACATTCACAGCTTTAAACACATGTTTAAAAAAAAAGAGTTTTCGCTCTTTCTCTTTCTTTCTTTTTCTTTCTCTCTCTCTCTCTCTCTCTCTCTCTCTCTCTCTCTCTCTCTCTCTCTCTCTCTCTCTCTCTCCCTCTCTCCATCTCTCTCTCTTTTTCTCAGCCCTGTTCTTCTCTCGTTCTATCTTTGGGTCTTATCCATCCACTTACTCTCATCTGTCTAGTATACGATTATCCGACCTTTGTGATATCGCTATGTTTCGCTACACTTGTGTTTTGAATGACCCTTATAATAGGTCACTCTCTTTGGACGTGTGGCGCACTCATGGTTGAAATTTATCTATATATGCCTACCTACCTACCTATCAAAAATTCTATCAATCAACTCATCGATCTCACAAGAGTTTCTATATAACGTATATGTATTTTCAGTAATTGTATATTTTTTTCTTTATTTGCTGACCCCACAGAGTCGCCGCTCCAAAATGGCCACAGTAGGAGAAAACATACAGATCAGCAACCACACCATTGACAAGGTGACCAAGGCAAAAGTCACCCTCGAGAACTACTACACCAATCTCGTGTCGCAGAATGACGAGAGGGAAGGAAGGTGAGCATTATATAAGCAAGCAGTATCGGACTGCCACTAGCGTGCACTCATCCTTGTCCCTTGATCAGTTTAGTTCCCTATACCTTATTATTACAAGTTTTCTGTCCCCTAATGTTCAAACTGTTGACCTTATACTCGGGAAGGAAGGAGAGATCACACCACCCGTCATGATCTTTGGTTTGTTTTCTGCCCCCTAAAATTAGAACCGTTGACCCCTTGCTCGGTAGACCAGAGCATTAGCGACTGAGCCCTCTGTCTCCCGCTGCGGCCTGTAGCCTGTCGTGGCTTTCGAATGGTTTTTTATTGGCGGATTCGAAGGTCTTCTTGGGACTAGGTAATATATCTGCTCCCATGACAATCTACTCTAAGCTTGACCCCCTGGAGGACTAGTGGTCATCAGAACAGAGCCGACTGAGCCATCTGTTGCGCTCTGCCGCTTTCTGGACTCTGTGGTCTACTATAATTATACGAAACTACTACTGTTTTTTTTTTTTAGTGAAGTACCCCAGGATCAATGAATCATGCTGCACTGCTTGTACTGTTTGTCTTTAAATTACAATTGAAGTTTTCTCGAGTCAAATCAAATCACTCTTGAGTCTTCGGCACCCAAAACAAAAAAACAACAAAAAAACAAAAAAAAATGAAAGAAAGAAGCACGACTTAAATTACACCGGGACTAAAGACATTTGAGATGGTGAAAGTTTTGCTGGAGCGGGTGATTTGTGTATCGCAAGATAGAGGCAGGTGCCAGTGGGCGTATCACATTCTCCAGGACCATGTCCATAACTGGGGCGATAACGTGTACACTGTACTACAAAATCGATACACACGTACTAGGATTGTTTAGGTCCAGGTGTCAACCTCGTGTTGAAGGAAAAGCGAAACAGTGCGCTATTTGGTTTCTGTGTGAGTTTGTTATTTACTTTTTAAAGTCTCTGTCTGTCTGTCTGTCTGTCTGTCAGAAATAGAGAAAGATAAGATGAGCAGTGGAAACCAATAACTGGACAAGGAGGAAAAAAAATCAATTATCCAGAGAAAGAGACAGAGGGAAAAAAAATAAAAACCTGGGTTATAAAAACATGGTCACACAGATAGCAGCCATTGTTTTTTCTTCTTGCAGATTATCATGTAGTGAAATGAAAACAGAGAGACAGAGAGAGAGAGAGAGAGAGAGAGAGAGAGAGAGAGAGAGAGAGAGAGAGAGAGAGAGAGAGAGAGAGAGAGAGAGACAGAGAGAGACAGAGAGAGACAGAGAGCGAGAGAGAGAGAGAGACAGAGAGAGAGAGAGAGAGAGAGA
>RQTK01000105.1:417226-438580 GCA_003991915.1 Elysia chlorotica | reverse complement strand
AAAACCACACACACACCCCCCCCCAAAAACAACAACAACGGCAAAAAATAGAATAGAATAAACCCCCAAACCAAGAACACTAACAGAACATTGGATGTGAACGTGTTTTAGCTAAAACAAATATTACATGGTGAAAAGAGCTGGGCAGCGTGTGATCAATTGCCTACATTCAGGCTATAGAAAAACTTGGGTGCCTTGTATCAGAGCATTTCGATCTAGGGCAATACGGTCAAAAGCATCATGTTGTTTGAGGGGAGTCCTAAGTTTGGCTTGATATTTTTGAAGGTCTAGCTAATTACATTTATACGATAGGTGGGGAAGTATGAGTGTATAAAACTATGACTGAAAAAGAAGGGAGAGAGAGAGAGAGAGAGAGAGAGAGAGAGAGAGAGAGAGAGAGAGATAACAGATAAAGACGCATACAGGCTTAGCATACGACGAGGCGAAGACGCAGAAGGTAATTTATCGATCTTCCCATTAGAATGGATACATAAATTATTAACTTGATGATAATTTATTGAATCTGTAAATCCAACCATCTAGCTTCGACTGAACCAAGTACAGGCACGTTAATGTAACAGGTTAAATATATTCCACTTATAATGGTCACCGTTGATCGTTTTGATCACTTCCGATGATGCCTTATACTAATTTGTATTCTTAACTATCGTGCATCTTTTAAACCCGAACTTAATGAATCCAAACGCCTACTCATCATCTATTTCGCTGAATCGACCAACTCACCCGCTTGTTCCGACTGAGAACAGATTTAGATCAAGTTAAAAATGTAGGCTTTGAAATCTCGCTGTGGTCATATGAGCAGAATTGATTTTGCGACCAGGTTGTCGTCGCTAGCAGCAACAGCTGTAAGGATCCAGGTGTATACAATACTAGCGTAGTGCACAGTTACACTGCCTAAATCAGCGTGTTGTTGATACTTACTGGCTGTCCTCGCTGGTGGCAGAACCGCTACGTGATAGAACACCGGCTTCTGGCAGGAGGTCCGTGGTCCGGACCTTGGCGATATCACCCCCTGATGGTTGGGTCAGTGTCAGTCTAATGTGACTAAATGAGACAGGAGTCATGGTATCCCCGCCCTGTTTCCTGTGTAGCAGCACATAAAATCGTCAGACATTAGTCTTGGGATCCGTCCACATGTAGCCTATATAGTGCTGATGTTGGATGTTAAACCAACTCAACTATAGCTACTACGTCCCATTGCTATTTGGCTAATCGTCAATATTCTACTTCTAGACGCAAATCTGATATTCCATCTCTGTCTGCCTGTCTGTCTGAAACCGTATATTTTTCTCTGTCTCTCATTCTCACTTTAACATCTTTCTCACTCTCTTTCTTCTTTAACTTTCACCAACTCACTATCTTTATTCCTTTATATTCTTCTGACTATTTTCTGTCTGTATTTTTGTCTGTCTATGTTCTTTACATATGTCTTGCTTTATATCTATCGCGTTCTCTCTGACTGACCCACAATATCCAAGTTTGTTTAAATGCTCCAAATCCATTCTTATGTCTATGCCAGGATTGTCCACATGAAAAATCGATTTTTCTAGAATGTTTTCATTTTTTCATTGTTTTAGCACGAAGAGCCCAGCATAGCTCTGTATCGATCTTTGAAAAATCCACACATCTCTGGTATTATTTGTTATCCAGTCGACTCACGTTTGCTCTCTCTCTCTCTCTCTCTCTCTCTCTCTCTCTCTCTCTCACACACACACACTCACTCTTCTCTCTGTGTGTCTATCTCTATGTTTGCACGTCTGTCTCTCTATCTGTCTGTAGTCTCTCTCTGCCCCTCTATCTATCTGTCTGCCTGTCTGTCTCTCTGTCTGTATGACTTTCTCTCCTTTTATCTTTCGATTTATCTATCTCCATCCCCACCATTTTACCTGCCTGCCTACCTACCGACCTACCTACAGTTCCTACAAGGCTGATTCCACCCTATGAAGCTTGTAGCCCACTTATGTACGCCTCCACGCCTCTCTATGCTATGCTTACCTTTGCCAAAGAGGTCCTACAGTATCTGGTTGATTGTCTGCCCGTAGGCCTCTTCCAAAATCTTGACTACCAAGCAGTTGCACTCTTTACGCGTTCGTTCATCTATCGTGCGTTGTTCTAGCAATATACCCTGCCATGCCCATTGAAATTGTTGTTTTTCGATAGTAATACGTTTTTCAATTTTAGTTTTTTATCCAATTTCTCTGTATAGGACGTAGTCTATATCTTTTATCTTTAATATTTTCTTCCATTGTGCTGTGTGCCACTCTTCTTCATATGGCGGCAAGAGTACTCTAAATCCTTTTAAACCTCCCCACAGCCGCAGTCTTGGAATATTACATCCAATCGGCGGTCATCTTGCTGTATAAGGTTCTAACGAACCTCTATTCTTTTCCTTCTTTCTCTAATGTCTTGGCCCCAATGTCAGCTCAAGAGGTCACAACAACAACAGCAGCAACAACAACAACAATAATAATAATAATAATAATAATATACAATCATCCTTGACTCATTACATCAGAGCGAACCTCACGCCACGTATTATATACCCAGATTAGTATTACAGCTGGCATTACTTCATTATTCTCCCCATCAGTTTTGTGTACACCGCACCGCGAAACTATTCTCTACTGATCCTGGTACACACATTCTATGCTGTAGACAGAAGGTGACCAGCTTCTAAAAATAGATTTTGCTAACCTGGCATGATACACGCGGGTCAAGGGGAGACGTTGATTACCTATCTATTCTGTGGTCTCACCTGAGTTGGGTGGAGTACCATTGGTCAGCCGATCAGCTGATTGTGAGAAGCCAGCGGTTCTATCTGCGTGGTCACAAGACACGGGCTGTCTACGTCTGATATACAATATCCGTAATAGGTGGTGGTAGGATTGCTACAAAACTGTTTAATAATAATAATAATATAACGATAGATGTAATCATGATGACGAAGATGATAGTAGTAGTAGTAGCTGCTGCTACGACTACTACTACTACTACTACTACTACTACTATTACTACTACTACTACTACTACTCCCTCTCTCTCTCTCTCTCTCTCTCTCTCTCTCACGCTCAAACTCGCCAGTCCACTTCTTTTTCAAAGTCGTTTTATTTCCATAAAAAAAAAAAATCGTAGTGACATTAACTATAACACCACGCGCGCTATTTTTATATATACTCTGAACGCCATGAACATCCTGTAGAAAACGAAACCCTCGATCTTTTAATAGAGTTAATGATTTGTGTCATATCTGCTCTCATTGCCTCCGGTGTTTTTTGGGGTTTTGTTTTGTTTTTGTTTTTGTTAAAAAAAATAATAATAATAATAATAATAATAATATACAACGAAGGATCTTCACTTCAAATGAATAGACGACCTCCCAAATCACGAAGATAACACGGTGATCGAAATATATGCAAGGCTTTTAATAATATTCTTTTTTTTTCGCCAGGGGTTAGGATCACAAGACTACATGATTTTTTACTTTTTGGATGAGTTGGGGGGCTTCACCCTTGTTGCGTTTTCCTTTCTGAGGGTTTGGTGATGTTTTTTTTAAAGTTTTTTTTTAATTATAATTAAAGGACGAAACTTCGGACAATGCTTGAAGACGAGAAGTTGTAAGTAAATGAAACTGTTCTATAAGCTTACATCCCTGACTTAGGGTAGGCTTAGGGTAACCATTTAAAACTACTCCAAATTATGTATCTAAATCTTCAGCGTCGTTGTGCATCATGTACCCTAAGGATTGGATCTCATTTCACCTTGAAAAGATGGGTACAGGAGTTGAAGGGTATATATATATAAAGTGTCGGACGCCCTTATTTATGTTTCTTGGCATCGATTTTGGCGTCCCTGCTTCGGCAACAGGAAAAGAAAGGGCACCGCATGTTGCACACCTAGACCATCGTATTGATGGGCCTGTAACATTGCGCACCTTCTCTGGGGCACGAGTAATCTATGTGTATGCAACCTCAAAGTGGGAATAGCTGTTTCCTCCCTGCTTGATAGTGTCTACCCCGCACATGTGGTTTTGGTAGATAAGACATTGAGAGGAACGCTCTGGAAACCTGGGACTCAAGAGTGAATGAAATATCATGCAGGTAGGAAGAGGATGAAGTGGCCAGGAGGACGCGGTGGCCTCAATGTAGGGCGTGCACTTTTTATGCGGCAGCGGTAGGGTGCGGTTCGATCCCCGCTCTGGCCAACATGTTTAGTTCCTTCTGGTTGGCTCAATGTCGATATAATGGGACCGACCAAGCCCCGGGGATCCCGAGCTTACGTTCCTGTCGCCGTGGTCCTTGGTTCGAGCCCTGGCGATTTCGCCCCCTTCTGGTTGGGTCGGTGACAGTTTGATGTGACCAGCTGAGACAGGAGTCATGGAATCCCCGCCCTGTCTCGCGTGCGGCAGCACATTATGTTGTCAGACATTTGTCTTGGGATCCGTCCACACCATACTGTTTGTAGTGCTGACTTTGGACGTCAAACCAATTCAACTGCAACACGCTGTCGCCATAAATGGATTTTAGTTACGATTATTATAAACTCTTCGATTTCGAGTATGCCCAGGAAATAATTGTAAGCTATAATAATATACAAAAACCAAAGTGCTGATTTCACCTGGGTAGGGTGCCAGACAACTCTCTGCGCGCGCGCGCGTGTGTGTAGAAGTACATAGATACTTTATAGGCAGTCGTCCTGCACAGATACAAATATTGTAGATGGATTAAGTAATTTGATAATTGATTCCTCGTCTTAGTGAATTCTCATACTCATTCTAATTGATATTACTTATTTTAATAAACACGGAGCGATTCCAAAGACATTGGTGTAGTCCAAGAGTTTTGCTCAGATATTTAGGATCGTGATTTTTTTTTGTCTGACTCCTGACACTTTTGTTCTCTTACAGAGAGACGGAGGATAGGGCGGATCTTTCCCTCTCTCTCTCTCTCTCTCTCTCTCTCTCTCTCTCTCTCTCTTTTATCCGGGTTTAACATCTCCTAGATTTCCCCAAGGTACCCTGTAAGGCGACAGGCGGCATTGACAGAAGACAAAAGATAAAGGCAAGACATGATACAGACGTTTTTGTACGCTGAACCATCCTAAATAAACACTGCAATGGGAATGTAGGCAACAGACAAAATCACTCAGAATCACACTCTCACACGCGTAGTAAATACAATGCTACACTACAACACATATATAATTATAGTGCGGCCACTGAGCAGACCAGCTGAATTGAAAGATTGAAAGATAGGAGACCTCACCATTGTCCCGAGGGGGATTGGCGCCTTTACACTTTCTCCTCCACCCCCCACCCTTTTTTTGGGTGTGTTCTCTTTTTTTCTTCTTCTTCAAACTAAGGAGTAAACACCACACGATCACACCACTCTACTCTTACACTTCCCACTAAACCTTTAAAAATGTACGCTTTTGTCTCTGCCAGATAGATTAATATCAAGCTCGTCCACGATTAAGACAGTACATGTGTGCCTTTTACACAAAAGGGGAAAAATTAGAACATTACAAACCAGGATTAAAAATAAAATAGTTTAAAAAAGGAGAAAAAAAAATCTTACCCACTTGAGAACACCTGGCCGTCGTGTCTTGAAGTGTGGGGTCTATTCTACAATATGTCTGTGCTGGTACGTTATGATATATTTGTTTAGAAATAAACAAAAAAAAAAAAAGATTTTTTAGATAGCAGCAACAACAACAACAAAAACAACAATAGTAGTAGTAATAATAATAATAATAATAATAATAATAATAATAATAATAATAATAACAATAATAACAATAACAATAAGTAGCTAGCTTACATTCAAAGCAGTGGTGCGTAACAGAGGACATTATGTCACTTGACAACACGCGACGCTTATGCGTCTTGGTATTTTCAAAAGACGTTTGTGTAACTACCCGTTCTCAGGTCTCTCTGGCCAAAGAGTTTTATTAGTTTCAACGTTTCCGCCAGAATGACACCGCCTTGGTATAACGTGATTCCCTTCTATGAGTCATGCTAGAGCCGGATGCAAAAAAAAAAGGTCTTATGCTTTGGGAAAGACCGTGCTGATACATGCAGTATGTAAAGTGGCATATCGATTACGATCTAGAAACGGGCGCTGCAAAAAAGCAGAATAAAGACAAATAAACAAAACATGCGCTGTGCTGTGGGGATTAATTTAAGAAAAGATAAAGAAGACAGCTCTTTGGTCAACAGTTTGCATATTTTTTGTTAAAACCGTATGATATTAGCCTACGAAAGAAGACTTCAAAACGTGACAAGCTGCGAATAGCTGGGTAATTTTGTAATCTAGCTTCCGATAGCTGGACTTTCTAACATGCTGCCCATCATGTGGCAAAAGTGAAGGTCTAATGAAGGACTGCATAATAATGGGGGGAAAGACATGTAAAGTCGTTTCGCCCCATCTAGAAAATAATGATATGGATTTAGATTTTCACAGACTACTGAATTTGTTCGTTTTTCTTTTTTTATTAAACAAATAAAAAATAAGCCTTGTTTTGTTTGACGCCTAGATCTATATAGAATTATTTTTTCGTCGGAAAATAGTGTTATATTATACTTTAAGTTATTTCTTGTTTTGTACAATTTTAAGAGCTGACCAAGTGTGATAATACTTTTGAATTGTACTCTTACTACTGGTTGAATTGTATCTGAAAAATAAGAAGGGGTTATTTTGATCATCAATGCGACTGGTTTGAAGAAAGTGTGAAAGAAATAGAAATAGTGTGGGAGGGAGGGAGGGATAGAGACTGATAGAGCAAGAGAGCGAGAAAAAAATTAGAGAAAAAGATAGAGAAACAGGAAGTATGAGATAGAGAGGAAGAAGAGGAATAAATGGAATCTAACCCCGGCCCACTCCTCAGCCAGACCGACTTGATTAACTAGCTTCTCCCACAGTGCCCCCAAGGGTATATGAAAGTCGACAGCAGCACAATAATCCGTCTCGACGAGTTTTTTCCGTGGATTTTTCGAATACACTTATAAATCCATTCCTGGATTTCTATGAATAATGTTATTCGGAAGAGACAAGGTTATAAAATAAAACTTAGAGAAACAAGAGGTCGAGGAGGCTTCGGTAGACGGTACACAACATGAGGATATCGATTGTTCGATATGCTGTTGTTTCTGCTGCTGCTGCTGCTGTTGTTGTTGTTGGTGTTGTTGTTGTTGTTGTTGTTGTTGTTGTTGTTGTTGTTGTTGTTGTTGTTGTTGTTGTTGTTGTTGTTGTAGTTTATTCAACAAATATGCGGCGTTTATTCCTATTTCTGACTTGACATCCTTAAAAAAAGATAATTACAAACAAAAAATTTCTGAAAGAGATTGCTCAAATTTTGAGAGAGATGATGAACAATTATAGATATTAGCTTTTGTTTTAATATAACCACTTCTTGTTTGTTTTTTCCCTCCTTCTTGGGGTTTCTCATTGACAAATAATATGTAATGCTTTATCTCCTTTCTAAAACAATTTGAATGATACAGTATTTTAGAAAGGAGATGGAACCGTGTAGAGCAGAGGTGACTCATTGAAAGCACCGATCCATTACGCGTTATTGCTCTCCACATCCTCATCCTCTTCTTCTGTACTCCTGCCGTCCTCTTCTTCTTTTGCTTCTCCTCGTCTTTCAATTTCGGCCGTATCTCTTTTTTTTACTTATACCTGCAGTGAGCGTGCGACCATGACCATTCATAACCATAACCATCAGCATAAAACATTTATTTTCAATAGAGTTGTTGGTAACAAGGTGACTGAAAGTTTCGATATGCCACTCTGTTGTTTTTTTTGTTGTTGTTGTTTTAACCGATTTGGTAAAAAAAAGTTTGATATCGCTTTTCATGTATGTAATTTCACATCGCTTACAAAAAGAAATCATCGTATTTATTGATTTATTTTTTTGTTGTGTTTTGCACTAGACCCATTAAAAAAAATGTGCCATCTATCTATTTCGGTTCTTTTCTGACTGCATGTCCTTCCGTTGTGGCGTCATAGAGCTTAGTGTTCCCAGTCCACCCATAGATTGACGGGCTGCCAAAGTTGCCAGCTGTAACCAATTACTGCAGAACTACTATGGGGGGTCGATACCTACCTCACCTCACGTCACTGCTGCCCTTTTGCTCGCTCTTGTGTGTGTGTGTGTGTGTCTATCTCTGTCTTTGTATCAGTCTGTCTGTCTGTCCCCCCCCCTCTCTCTCTCTCTCTCTCTCTCTCTCTCTCTCTCTCTCTCTCTCTCTCTCTCTCTCGCTTAAACTCGCTAGTCCACCTCTTTTTCAAAGTCGTTTTATTTCCATAAAAAAAAAAAATCGTAGTGACTATAACCCCAGGCGCTATTTTTATATGATACTTTTAACGCCACGAACATCCTGTAGAAAATGAAACAATATATCTTTTAATACAGTTAATGATTTGTGTCATATCTGCTCTCATTGCCCCGTTTTTTTTTTTGTTTTTTTTTTTTTTTTGTTTTTGTTAAAAAAAATAATAATAATAAAATATCGAATTAAGGATACTTACTTCAAATGAATAGACGACCTCCCAAATCACGAAGAACGCACGATGATCGAGATCCATACAAGTCTTCCAATAATATTCATTTATTTCGGATCCAGGGTTCGGATCAGGAGGCTACATTATTTGACTTTTTGGATGAGTTGGGGGGCTTCACCCTTGTTGCGTTTTCCTTTCTAAGAGTTTGGCGTTGTTTTTATTGTTTTATTGTTTATTTGTTTTTTTTTAACCATTATAGGATGAAGCTTCGGACAATGCTTGAAGACGAGAAGTTGTAAGTAAATGAAACTGTTCTATAAGCTTACATCCCTGACTTAGGGTAGACTTTTTAAACTATTTAAAACTACTCCAAATCACGGATCTAAATTTTCAGCGTCGTTGTGCATCATACACCCTAAGGATTGGATCTCATTTCACCTTGAAAAGATGGGTACAGGAGTTGAAGGGTATATATATAAAGTGTCGGACGCCCTTATTTATGTTTCTTGGCATCGATTTTGGCGTCCCTGCTTCGGCAACCGGAAAAGAAAGGGCACCGCATGTTGCACACCTAGACCATCGTATTGATGGGCCTGTAACATTGCGCACCTTCTCTGGGGCACGAGTAATCTATGTGTATGCCTATGCCATAAGGAAAAACGAAATTTATGTGCTGAATTGATAAAGATAGCGATATAAGTAAATTTTAAATAATCCCAAGGGAATTAAGATATGATATTATACCAGCATCAACAGCACTTACATGAAACCATTAAGGAAAATATAAGTTAATACAAATAATCTGTCTGCCTTTGTCTCTGTTTGTCTTTATCTGTCTGCCTCCTCTCTCTCTCTCTCTCTCTCTCTCTCTCTCTCTCTCTCTCTCTCTCTCTCTCTCTCTCTCTCTCTCTCTCTCTCTCTCTCTCTCTCTCTCTCTAATCTCAAACAGAATACATAATATAGAAATCTTTATTTATCCCTCAAGTTGAATTTAAATTACACTCTCTTCATTCAACTTACTAAATTATAAAGTTTTCAATGTTATTATAATAAAAATTGGAGAATTTCGACATAAACATTAGTAATATTATACATACTACATACATCATAATATTTGTATATCTCAGCTCGAGTTACTGAATGTATGTATATAAGAAAAATCGTATCTTGTGAAAACGTTATAAGTTATACACACAAAAACAACATCAAATAATACACATACAGAAACGAATGAGTAAATATAAACATAGATACTAGTATATAGAAGTATTCTAGTCAAGTATAATTAAATCATTTTCTTTAAAAAATACTTTTTTTTGTAAAGATATAGATCGAGGCAAAAAAGAATTTCTGTATCTGTTGGTTCTGGCCCTCGGCAACTTGATAAATATTTATGTTTAATTGTTGAAAACAATGCTTTATTTCCTTTTTTGGGGGAAGTATTAGGGGGGGGGGGGGTGGTTTATAATTATATGTCTTTAACGGATGTCAATGTGTATTTACTTTTAAGGCTGAATGGTCCAATGATAAGATCGCATCGCCTCAATGCACACACCCCAACCCCACCAGTGCCAACAGCATTCAGCATTAACAAACTGTGGCTGGATTGGGAAAGATCCTGGCTCTTTGCAAGGCATTTTCAGGTCGTCTTGAAATGTCATAAACAACCCCAGGGTTTATTGCTGGTTTTATCTGGGGTTGTTTTTTTGTCTTCTTTTAACTTATAATTAGAATTGATTTTCTTGGAACCATATCCGGGCTTGGGAAAGAAAATAGAAAGGCGAGGGAAAGAGAGATACAGAGAAAAAGAAAAAAAGAGAGGGGACAAAGTCAGATTAGCAAAATTAATCAATATCTTCTTCATTTTTTATACTTTTCTGTTATACTTTTCTCTTTTACCCCATATCTTTGACCTCCTATCTCTTCTTATACCTGAAACAGGAGTCATAGTATCCCCGCCCTGTTTCGTGTTTGGCAGCACATACAATTGTCAGACGTCAGTCTTGGGGCCCGTCCTTATAGTCTATATATTATAGTGCTGATGTTGAGCGTTAAAATAACTCAACAACAACTCTTCTTTTACCACCAAATGTCATGCTGATGCTTTAGGTGCGACCTCAAGAACCGTGCACGGATTAACAAAGGGAAAAAATATAACAACGCGTTCATCGAAAATAATGCAAGGTAATGTTGATGTCAAGACAATATTTTACAGAGCTTTCTGTGAGTGTCAAAGGTCGAGCACTGATTTCATCCCCTGTTGGTTGTGCCGGTACAAAATTATCGGCTCAACCAACAGTCCTGGTACACTGTATCACTGCACTGTGTCTGTATGGCAGCACGTGAAATAGTTAGACGCAAGTCTTGGGGCCGTCCGCGGTACAACCCTTAACACTGCTACGACGTTAAAAAAACCAACTAACTGATATAGCAGTCTTTAGGATTTACACGATGATAACACATGACGTAATCTCGCCCACAAGGCTCGGGGTTTTCTGATCGCTCATTGGCTCCGTAAGTCTAGGATAGAGCTATGATTGGACGCCGGTGCAGATTACCTCACCTGCCGTCTTTGTTTTCGCTAAAGGGCCCGTTATCGCAAGGCCTGCATAGCTGTGACTAGGTCACTACAGGTACAGGTAGTGCTATTGTGGCGTAATGTTAGTCGAAACACCTGGAGTAGTGGTCTGATCCTTGAGTGGTCTACTGGTCACACTGTTGCGGTCCTGTTTATCGGCGGCGCGTGACGAGCTGAGGTCTCCCGTTCTGGGATGACTTAAGCTTCCTGATAAGTACAGTGTATCCCTCTTTGTTCTTAGTTCAGTGATTAGTACCTCTCTTTGTTCTTAGTTCAGAGTTTAGTATTTATCTCTTTGTTCTCAGCTCCCTCAATATCTTTTTGTGTGTTATGGGCTAACCATTGTACCCCGGCCCACGAAAACCCTGATATATTTTTAGTCTGTTGATTTGTTGTCATGCATGTGACTGTGTGTGTATGTGTATGGAATGGGGTGGAGATAATGGTGTTGATATTGATACTGATATGAATCATGTGGTGATGGTGGTTATTGCGATAAGGTCAATGTCTAGTGTGTGGATTCGTCGTCGTTTGCGTGACTCTGTGTGTGTGTGTGTGTGTGTGTGACTGTGTGCGTGTGTGTGTGAGGGGGGGTGTGTGTCTGTGTGGGGGTGGTGGGGGGGGGGGGGGGGTGATGTTGATACTGATATGAATGATGTGATGATGGTAGTTATTTCGATAACAGTGATACTGATAGTTGAGCTGTTATCGGTTATAATGGTGTTTTGTTTTAAAGCATGATTGCATTGAACCGCGATGGAGTTCAGATTAGTGTTTTCATTGACCCTTTTTACCATGGAGAAAAGTGGAAGCCCGAACATGAGAGTTCCTTATTTTACTGCATTGTTATATCCATAATGACTCGACATTAAAAACATTCAGACGAAAGTTCCTATAATTATTGTGTTGGAGCTGGACGTTAAACGGCAAAAATACAAACAAGCGGTTAGTTCGAACCATATTGTAGACATTACAAAGCATTGTGAAATTCGCGGAGAAAGACTAATTGAGCGAATGGTTGAATAAAAGTGATACTTAATCTCATCACAGACACGACATATGGTCATCCTAATGACAAACAGATTCATATCTTGCCCCTTTTGATGTAGGCCTATCTGCCCCTTCTTTGTCTTTCTTTGAACCTAACGTTGGTCTCCTCAGTATAGTCAATATAATTTTCTTCTGGACACCTGGGAAATTGTTTTATTCGGAGGCAGCTGATGTCAGTTGTCAGGGCCAATGTTATACCCTTTGTAGAGAGAGAGAGATGCGGGCAATAAAAACACAATCAGAAATAGGCAAGTCGTTTGTAGAAAGAGAGAGAGAGAGAGAGAGAGAGAGAGAGAGAGAGAGAGAGAGAGAGAGAGAGAGAGAGAGAGAGAGAGGGGGGTCAGGACAAATTTATACCCTTTGTACAGAGAGAGAGATGCGGGCAATAAAAACACAATCAGAAACAGGCCAGTCGTTAATCTTGGGATTTACGGTACATTTGTACTGAATGAAGCGAACCCACGATATGAGGATGAATTAGGGGTGAGGGAGGGAGGGAGAGAGAGAGGAGAGAGAGAGAGAGAGAGAGAGAGAGAGAGAGAGAGAGAGAGAGAGAGAGAGAATGAGAGACAAACAAAAAAAAGAGGGAGAGGCAGGTAGATACAGACATACTATGCGTTTTCCCTTTATCGAGAGCATCCCCATAAAGCACTTCTTTTTAAAGACCTTATTTACTTAGCACGTATAGCAGAAATACTTGATCTTTGTCGGTGTGTATTTATCAAGAAAATAGCCAGGCTTTTTTAGGTCTAAAAGGAACTGTTACAGTAACTATGTAGTTATTCGTCTAGTCATCTAATCCTTGTCCACACACACTTACACACAAACAACGCGTCATTTAAAATATTCGAATTCTTTGCACTGTGAAGCCTTTTGCCCCATTTTTCGTTTTTGGGTGGGATAAAGTATTGTATTGGATTGGATTGCCCAATACATGTCAAACGCATCCACAACTTCTAGCCTGTAAGTAAAGAGGTCTTTTTCTAGCCGCACGTGTTACTGACTGGGTCGGTGTCAGTAAGGAGTCACAGTACTCCCGCATTGTCTCTGCTAAAGCACGTACAATATTCAGACGTTCGTCTTGAGACCCGTCCTTAATGTAGCCTATAGGATAGTGCTTAAGCTTGTCGTAAAAAAAAACCCAAACTCAAACTTAATACAAAGCACACTGGTCTAAGCGAAGATAATTACAAACAAAAAATTTCTGAAAGAGATTGCTCAAATTTTGAGAGAGATGATGAACAATTATAGATATTAGCTTTTGTTTTAATATAACCACTTCTTGTTTGTTTTTTCCCTCCTTCTTGGGGTTTCTCATTGACAAATAATATGTAATGCTTTATCTCCTTTCTAAAACAATTTGAATGATACAGTATTTTAGAAAGGAGATGGAACCGTGTAGAGCAGAGGTGACTCATTGAAAGCACCGATCCATTACGCGTTATTGCTCTCCACATCCTCATCCTCTTCTTCTGTACTCCTGCCGTCCTCTTCTTCTTTTGCTTCTCCTCGTCTTTCAATTTCGGCCGTATCTCTTTTTTTTACTTATACCTGCAGTGAGCGTGCGACCATGACCATTCATAACCATAACCATCAGCATAAAACATTTATTTTCAATAGAGTTGTTGGTAACAAGGTGACTGAAAGTTTCGATATGCCACTCTGTTGTTTTTTTTGTTGTTGTTGTTTTAACCGATTTGGTAAAAAAAAGTTTGATATCGCTTTTCATGTATGTAATTTCACATCGCTTAAAAAATCATCGTGCATTTATTGATTTATTTTTCTTGTTGCTGTTTTGCACTAGACCCATAAAAAAAGTGTGCCATCTATCTATTTCGGTTCTTTTCTGACTGCATGTCCTTCCGTTGTGGCGTCATAGAGCTTAGTGTTCCCAGTCCACCCATAGATGTGCTGAATTGATTAAGATAGCGCTTTAAGTAAATTTTAAATAATCCCAAGGGAATTAAGATATGATATTATACCAGCATCAACAGCTATCTTGGCACTTACATGAAATCATTAAGGAAAATGTAAGTTAATACAAATGATCTGTCTGTCTTCTGTCTCCTCCTCTCTCTCTCTCTCTCTCTCTCTCTCTCTCTCTCTCTCTCTCTCTCTCTCTCTCTCTCTCTCTCTCTCTCTCTCTCTCTCAAAAAGAATACAAAATATAGAAATCTTTATTCACCCCTCAAGGGGAAGTTAAAGCACACTCTCTTCATACAACGAACGAAATTATAAAGTTTACAACGATATAATAATAAAAATTGTAGAATTTCGACATAATGATTAATAATAATACATACTACATAAATCATAATATTACTATATCTCAGCTCGAGTTACTAAATGTATGTACATAAGAAAAATCTTATCTTGTGAAAATGTTATAAGTTATACACACACAAAAAAACCATCTATCTATTTCGGTTCTTTTCTGACTGCATGTCCTTCCGTTGTGGCGTCATAGAGCTTAGTGTTCCCAGTCCACCCATAGATGTGCTGAATTGATTAAGATAGCGCTTTAAGTAAATTTTAAATAATCCCAAGGGAATTAAGATATGATATTATACCAGCATCAACAGCTATCTTGGCACTTACATGAAATCATTAAGGAAAATGTAAGTTAATACAAATGATCTGTCTGTCTTTGTCTCTGTTTGTCTTTATCTGTCTGCCTCCTCTCTCTCTCTCTCTCTCTCTCTCTCTCTCTCTCTCTCTCTCTCTCTCTCTCTCTCTCTCTCTCAAAAAGAATACAAAATATAGAAATCTTTATTCACCCCTCAAGTAAGGAGTCACAGTACTCCCGCATTGTCTCTGCTAAAGCACGTACAATATTCAGACGTTCGTCTTGAGACCCGTCCTTAATGTAGCCTATAGGATAGTGCTTAAGCTTGTCGTAAAAAAAAACCCAAACTCAAACTTAATACAAAGCACACTGGTCTAAGCGTTCACAACAGTTACTGACCTCTCAAACATCAGCCACTGGTGGAACTGACAAGGAGATGAAACGAGACCTTGTATGCGTACTCGCACTCAGTACTCATGTACTCAATGACATGAGGTGAGGGTAGTAGGCGCGCACGTGAAAAAAAAATAGGAGCCAAACGATTAATACATCCTCGGAAAATTTATCTTTTGAGATTAGATTGCGACTGTAAAAGTAATGTAACGCATTTCAAAAGATAAGGCTGTTAATCAGTTATTGAACAAAAGACAGCAACATGGGTTAGGAAAACAATCAAAACAACTTAATAAAACAAAACAAAAAAGAATTGTATATTACAGAAGATAATTAAAATAAAAACAAACATGTACACGTAGCTAACCCATGTAGTCAAATACTACAGGTTTCGTCTCCTAAATTAGTGAGATAACAATATTCGGGGAAACATAGCGGTTTCTTTCGATATTGAAGACTTTTTTTTTTGTACAGCCAAGTGACAAGTCTCATTATTTCAAGTGTGAAGATGATGCATAAAACTATGGGAACTAACTTACTGTTTGACTGAGGTCTGGCCGCCTATCTAGGTCGAAGTCGGTCGAATATTCATAATAGTACGTGTGCACTTTGAACTAAAGCATAATAACCCTGGGCTGAGAGCTGCATGTCGTTGTGTTTAGTTTTGTTGATGTTGTTTTTATCATTACTAAAAACGAAGCCATCGCACTGGTGAATTAACTTCGATCTTAGGTTTCCTGAAAGAGAGGATGTGAAAGTACTGTTTGTTTGTGAATGTCGCAATAGACCTTGGTAAACAATATGCAAGGCACAAAAAAAATAAACAATAAAAAAGTAAATAACAATAATACAAAAATAGGTATAGTGCAGCTCTAAGAATAGAAACTCGTAAGCTTTCGGCCTTAGGCCTTCATGAGACAAAAAAAAAAAAAAAGACTCAACTGAGAAAAGAAGAAAAAAACATTTTTATGCGTACACGCTAAGATTTTACATGTAAAAGGTGAAAAGAGGTATACAAAAAAGGTAAAACAAATAAATAGACCATGAAGATAAAATATCCAAATGTAAAATAAAAGCAATAGTGGTGAAGAAATCAAATCTAGATCCAAAAAGAGAGTCAAATAATAAAGATTAGTCGTAAACGGAAAGGCAGAGAGAAGAGGGCAGAGTGTGTATGGTGAGAAGTTACCAATCCAATCAATCAATAAGAGATAAATCTCCAGAACAAATAATCAAATCATTTTACAACAACACCCTGTTTTATTGTTTTTGGTTTTTACTAGAAATGCATTTATCGCACTGGTGCATTACGTTCGATGTATAAACAGGTCTAGGGTTTGAGAGCACTGTATGTTTGTGAACAGTTTGATTTATAGCATAGCCTTGGGTTAGCCTGCATGCCATTGTCTTTAGTTTTGTGGTTGTTATTGTTGTTGTTGTTGTTGTTGTTGTTGTTTTTTCTAAACTAAAAATGTAACATTCGTACTGGTGATTTTCCATCGATCTATAGTAGTAGGTTTCTATGAGAGAGGGTATAAAAAATAAAGCATAACCAAGAGGTAACCTGCTTGTCATTGTTGTTGTTGTGTGTGTGTGTGTGTGTGTGTGTGTGTGTGTGTTTTAGTTTTATTATTATTATTTTTTTTACTACTACTTGAATTGCATTAATTGCACCAGTGCATCGCCATCTATATATATTAGTAAGTTTCTATATTTAGATCAATGTGCATTACCGCCTTGGTAATATTTATAGATACATGGGCAAATAGCTATAACAGAAAAAAAAGTGCCTTAATAAAAGAGATTTTTAGGTGAGAAAAAAAAAACATAACATGTTTGCATGGACTTTTGGATGTTGATATCACCTGCATTGATAAAAAAAATAATGAGACTTTATTGCACCATTGCCACAAGCGCGGTTATCTCATTTAATATTGCTTTGAACTGAAGATAAGGAGGTAAAAGGTTTGAAACACAGCGGGAGTCACTGTCTCAATAAACTACATGTATGGGATAATCTTTGGAAACCTAGAGGGCGTTAGACTTATCGCATGTTGTTTTTGTTGTTGTTATTATACTTGGCTCCAGCCATGTACGGATATCGCCAGCATGGCCAGAAATAACCCAGTGGTGATCTTGGATACACCATTGTTGGAAGACTGGAAGCGCCCCTAGCTGAGTCGTCCAAAGCTGCAATCCCAGCTTATTGCTCCCGTCTGTATAGTCCATACATATGGGAATCTTCGGCAAACCCAGAGGGCGTTAATCAGTAAATTAAGTTGTTTTTTTTTAGTTGGTTAACTTAGCATCTGGATTTGGTTATGGGAAACATGGTTATAAATAACTCGGGTGATATTGGATACACTGTTGTTTAGAGCGGCCGTTGCGCAGTCAGTCGCGCTTTGTAATGACGAGGAGGCCCGAGGTTCAAATCTAAGTTCATCGCCTTTGTTCCCATATTCCATAACAGGGTTCTTTGAGAGCGTAAGTCTAATCAGGGTAACTTTTTGTTGTTGTTGTTGTTGTTGTTGTTGTTGTTGTTGTTGTTGTTGTTGTTGTTATTATTATTGGTTTTAATCTGGCTCTAGGATGTGGATATCGCAACATGGCTATAAATAACTTTGTTCATATGATTGTAATACACCATTTTCTGGACCACCCATAGCTCAGTCGGTCTTTCTTTGAAATGACGATGAGGTCTAAGGTTCGAATCCCAGATTGCGCCCAGCCCTGGTCGCCTGTGAGTTTCGGGGACAGTCAGAGGGCGTACGGTTAATAATGTAATGAGAGCTTTGTTAAACTCGGGATCTAGGATGCGGCTATTGCCAAGGCGGCTATAAATAACTCTGGTGATATGTGATATGTAATAATCTATTGTTGTGCAAGCAGTGCCACCGACCCAAGTTGACCTTATGGCCGATCAGATATCACTGCCACTTGGAAACTGCGTTGTTTAGCTTGTGACTTTTTTTAGACGAAGAGTACAAAAAGTCTTGCATAAAACATCGACTAAACATTGGGCCGTTCAAATTTCCCAACGTGTAATGGGTCAATCAAATTCAATGATGTCAAAGTATCAATTTCAGGCAACACCTGGTTGTTTGTGTTCCAAAAATGCTTTTTTAAAAGGTAAAAGTTGTCAATTGACTCACCAGGCTGGTTTGTTAGTCGCTTGATCACAATACTGATCGAGCCTGCCAAGTTTATAAATAATAATTATTATAAACGGGTCTTTATTTATAAATAACATTATAACGGACAAGCCAGAGTTGGGTTCAGTGTCAGTATAATGTGTCAGGCTGAGTCAGACTGAGATGTCCTGGTATCCGCGTTCTCTGTGGCAGAGCACGTAAAATAATATTGACAATATCATGGAATTGGATGCTTTTGTGATATAGCCTAGTTGCTGACGCTGGATGTGAAGAAAGCAACAAATCAACCAACCAAACCACAGGCAGGCAGTACCGAGGCGTCTGTTTGTTTGTTTGTTTGTTTGTTTGTTTGTTTGTTTGTTGGTTTGTTGCTTAGCGTCCAACGTGAGCACTATATAGGTTATATTATGCTCCGGTTCCAAGTCGAATGTCTCACAACAATCTTGTACATGCAGGAACTCCTGACTCCTGTCTCAGCCGCTCACATTACACTGACACCGACACACCAGTAGGGGACGAAATAAGACCAATCGATCGGGAGACCAACGCTCTACCACTTGCGCATGTTAACCCCTCCCCCCCCCCCCCCCCATTACCGAGGCGTTAGCCCCTTGCTTCTGCTTGTTGGTGCACATTAAAAGAAAAAAAAAAATTTTTTTGTTTCGTTGTGTTCATAACACTTGTTCAATGGCAGCGATTGGTCAATGAATAGGTACACTGAACGAGGAAGCTAGTACACATGTATTAGTGCTGCTGATAAGCCTCTCTTATCTTGGTTAAGAGGAGCGTTTCGACCTAGAAACTCTTATCTCCCTCTTATCGTCAACTGCTCACTTAAACACAGTGTGTGTATTAACCCTGCTTTACTGCATTGTTGTTAAAATTTGCACTACCTCTTCTCGGAACCGTGGCTGTAATCCGCATACCTGTGTTAGAGTAAAAGAAATATTACCCATTTTAACTTTCTATCAGACTATGTAGTTATGTACAAAGGAGTGTTTTGTTGTTGTTTATTTTTTAAATTTTATTTTCTTGCATTCAATATTTTGCACAAAACTATCGGTCACCACTGCTTCGATCCCATTTTACTAGGTATCTAACTTTAGTTTTCAAAGTAGCGTTTGTTTTTTGACCATCTGCTGTGGAGTCGCTCACCGATCTATCTTATGCTATCTAGAGGATTCTATCTAGCGGGTATTTCTTTTTAACCTTACCATGGGAAGGAAGGGGTGATGGTGAACTGGCTCATGTGGTAAAGCTTTGGTCTGTAGATCGAGAAGTTTGCGGTTCAAATCCCAGGATTGGTCAACAATTTCCATACTGATTAGGTCGGTGTCAGTATAAATGTGACCAACTGACACAGGGGCCCAAGTCTCCCCGCCCTGCCTCGTGTGTTGCAGCACATTAAATTGTCAGACGTCAGTCTTGGGGCCCGTGTACAATATAGCCTATAAAATAATTATAATTCTGACGTTGGACGTTAACAATCAACTCAGCCAGACCTTAGGAATGGAACGAGTCGACTTGAACTAAATCTATATTTTAGAATCGGGCAGAGATTTACAAGCGCACCCCTTCAAACCTTATCTTACCAGCCTGAGCACAATGGCTAAGTCGACGGCGCTGTTGGAGCAAGGAGCTCTAGGCAGTCCCCCTAGTCATAGACCTTGTAATAACCGATCCCATAGCGAAAACGAAAACGATACGCAAGGGAAGAAGCACGGGTATCCAATTGTAGCTCTATCCTAGACTTACTAGACCAATGAGCGATCAGATGAACCCGTGCCTAAAGGGTGCGATTATGTTATTAGTTATTTGTTGTGTGGTTCGCAAAGTCTGAGATCTCAGCCTGAGCACATTGGTCTAAGGGGCCAGGACTGTTGGAGCGACGGCCATCAGGCGATACCGGGCGACGTCAGGGATCTGTTTATTGGGGCTCTATCTGAATGATAGGGCATGGGTGTGGCGATCAATGCTGCAGGGCTTTTGGAACTTCAAAGCTTCTTGCAAATTGTGGAGTTGCATGCTTCAAGGGAAAAACCTTACTGTTAGTTCGTCCCTTCCACCAGAAGAAAAAGGAAAAACATTTCATTGTACAAAATGTTAACCTTTTCCTATTACGCCGCACACATGTTGATATGCTCTTGTGCTAGCATTTTTTTGTATTGATCTTCACACCTTCCATTTCAAAACAATGGTTACCAAAGCTTTTACTTTTCATTTTTTATCCCCCAAAATAGCGTGCACACGAAGAATAGGCCTATGATCATGCGATGTGAAAAGTTTAATAAAATATTATCGATACATCAGGAAAAAAAAATCAAGAAAACCAGCACACTTTCAAAACTGGCCTCCTTATTTATGCTTTTAAGTTGCTTTAAAAACAAAAACAAACAACAAATTAACAGTTGATCAGTTTGCTCGCAAGCAGTTGCACACACTGAAGGCTAGGAAAACTTTTCTTGCACACTTTGTTCTGACACACATTAACTGCGCATGAAGAGTAAGTATTAATGCACAATAATACAATAATAAGAACGTAAATGTTAATGATAGCGGCACGGGAAACAAAATGTTTATTGCGAGTCGTGCTATCGAGTTAACGAGGGAACGTCAACGACACAATGGTTGCACAGAGAGGGAAACGAAAGGAGCCTAACATTATTATTTACTGGCTAGCCGGGAGTCGCCTTCTTTATTGGCCGTGTAGCCTACTATTATAGTCTGGTTTTACAGCCGTTGTTAAGTCGGCCATTGCATCGATGAATTATTACTGCCGTGATATTTGGTTTGCCCCAGTCCACGCCAACAGATTTATGATACGTCTGTTTAAATTGTAGACTCTGGGTCACAAGTAGAACGTTGTGGAAAATGTACCTCTAGTCTGTAGATGAAAGAATACGAAGGCTTGCGACCAGCTATAAGTTACCGCGACGTTGTCCTTACGACCCGTGTCTCTGCGTGTCTCTCTCAATCTGCCCCGCCCTCCTCTCAAACCTGCAAGCTAATGAATTTGCTTCTTCTTCTTCTTCTTCTTCTTCTTCTTCTTCTTCTTCTTCTTCTTCTTCTTCTTCTTCTTCTTCTTCTTCTTCT
>RQTK01000105.1:406054-417121 GCA_003991915.1 Elysia chlorotica | reverse complement strand
TCTTCTTCTTCTTCTTCTTCTTCTTCTTCTTCTTCTTCTTCTTCTTCTTCTTCTTCTTCTTCTTCTTCTTCTTCCTCATCCTCTTCCTTCTCCTCCCACTCCTCTCCTCATCCCCTCCACCCCACTCTCTATTTACTACACCTCTTACTCCCCAATCCTAACCCCTCTTTCCTTTTCACAAGCTAATATTCAAGGAAATAATTTATTTATTTTTTTCCCTCTCTCCTTTGTCGAATGAACATGGCATGGGCTGTTCATGACAGTGAGATATAGTCCACAGTCACATTTTAAAGTAGAAAGAAAGAAAAAAAAAAGCTTGTTGACCTAAATCTCTCTTATCACTGACAGAGGTGAGATAATAAATAATAAAGCAGGTTTTGGGCATCAGATCAAAGGGATTCTCAACGGACTAGGCAAACCCTTACGAAAGAAGAAGAGCTTACTTTAATCATAGATTTATTCGTTTTGAGGGATAATGGGATGAATTTGTCGGAGATATAGAGCACACTGTCTCATCAGCGTTGACCTAAAATGACGTGTGGGAGAATTACAGGGGGATAATGGTGTGGGATTACAGAGGACGGGATGAGTGACACCGTTAAAATGATTGAGCAAAAGTGTAATGGAGAGAGAATTCCTGCTGCTCAAGCGGTCGCGTGTCTGTCTGTCTGTCTGTCTCTGTCTCTGTCTCTGTCTCTCTCTGTCTGTCTCTCTGTCTCTCTCTGTCTGTCTCTCTCTCTCTTTCTTCTATTCTCTCTCAGTGTTTCCCTTTCTCAGGCAGGTCGTAAAAGCCTAATTTCTGACATTGGGCATTAAGAAACCAACTATTGACACACAAGTCTCTAATTTGGTATGTATATTTTGCTTATGTCGATCGCAAAGAAACCAACACGCAAACATTATTATTACTATATTATTTACTCTTTACATTTGTTTGCGTGTCCCCAGAAAAGCGAGCGGCGACAACAGCACGCAGCCAAAGAGACGGAGTTCCTGCGCCTCAAGCGCTCGCGTCTCGGTGTGGACGACTTCGAGTCGATCAAGGTGATCGGTCGGGGAGCGTTCGGCGAGGTGAGTACATTGTACCTGTACGCGACGCCAGCCATTGTCTAGTGTATTCGTACGCATCATCATAGGCTTTGTGAGCCACAGGGCGAAAACGTATGACGTATTCAGTTCACGCCCCTTAAGGCAAGGTTTTTTTTGTATTGTTCATTGGGCCCACAAGTCTAGAATAGAGCTATGATTAGACGCCGATGCAGATTCCCTCCTCACCTGCCGTCTGCGTTTTCATTACGGGCTCTGTAATCGCAAGATTTCCAAAATCTACTATTAACCGCATCGTGCAAGAAATGAACATCTCCTAATGTGCAATGAGAGGCAGAGAAACAGAGAGAGAGAGAGAGAGAGAGAGAGAGAAAGAGAGAGAGAGAGAGAGAGAGAGAGAGAGAGAGAGAGAGAGAGAGAGAGAGAGGGAAGGATGGAGAGCGAGGGAGAGTAAAAGACAGATAGAGACAAAGACAGAGACAGAGAGGCAAGCAAACAATGGAAGAAGGACAAAGAAATAGTGAAAACTGGTTGCAGATCATTAAATTTGTTTTTTGGTTTCCGCCCTTTGTCTAAATTTGTTAAAAGTTGACATTTCAAATCAGGTTGTTGAGGCCGAGTATTGCGAAATGCTTTGGCCTGTGCTTTTGTTGCTCCATTTCCATTTTTAGGACTGCATGGTCTATTAATATTCATTTTTTTCTATATAGTTTATGTTTCGAGCAATGCCATATCACGTTGATGCATAATGTTCTCACTTAGCGTTTGCTTTATACATGACATGTCGAGACATCATATCTGTTTAAATTTTATGGCACAAGCTTGCTGTCTGTGGACTTGTGATAGACATAGTATTAATTTAGAGGGTTTGCAGTGAAGCATTGGGGCTTGTCTTTGTATGGCATTACTGTATTGCCATTTAATAATTCAGAGGTAAGAGGTAAATTAGTTGCTAGAGTGCCTAGCTTTTAATGAGAAGTCCAGGATTCGATTCCCGATCTAGATCTCTCTGTATACATTTTTCTATCTGTCCGTCTGCCTGCCTGTATGACTTTGTGTCTATATATTCCTGACTGTCTATCTGTGTGTCTGTCACCCTTTTACCTCTCTGCCTCTCTGTCTGTCTCTGTATCTGTCTCTACCCCTGTATCTCTCTTATTTACCTTTATTGCTGCCCATCTCTGCTTTTTTATACCCTGGTAGGCAGACTCGACCAAAGTTGACATGGCCGAAGTTACGTTAACGTTGCTAAAATTTTAATGGTCTCACTGCCAGTAAAAGGCAAACATGGCATTTTTTTTTGTTTGTTTTGTTTTTGGTGAGTTGTTTCTCCCCCCCCCCCCCCCCCCCCTTTTTTTTTTTCACCCGTTCCGTCTTCTCTTTGCAGATGAAAAAACAAACAAAATAACAAACTTAAAAACAAAAAAAAACACACGTTGGTTTTTCTGCCCGGGCATAATGTTATCCGTTTCGATTGACTTTTCTAAACCACTAAGGAAACAGGAACAATAAAGATCAATCAGCTTAGTTTCAAAGCTGTCGTTACCCTTTTCTCTTTTAAACCTTTTCTATCTATCTATAGATGTTTTAATCGAGAGAAATAAAACACCGGCATTGCACAATCGCGTGCGCTTGACATTTTTTACAGTGTTGAATTTTTGATGAGGCTCTTTCAACCTGACAGGCGGCGCGAGACAGTCGATGGAGACTCTGGGTCTTGAGGATTGTTTGTTTCTCTAGGGGTATCCTTTGTTGTGCAGTTGTTACTTTTGTTGTTGTTGGTGGTGTTGCTGCTGCTGCTCTTGTTGTCGCGGTTGTTGTCGTTGTTGTTCATTATGTATTTGGTGGATATGGTGACTGTTCTAGTTACAGTGATGATGGAGATGATGATGATGATGATGATGATGATGATGATGATGATGATGATGATGATGATGATGATGATGATGATGATGATGATGATGATGATGATGATGATGATGATGATGATGATGATGATGATGATGATGATGATGATGATGATGATGATGATGATGATGATGATATCGCTGATACTGTTACACACTTCTTTTATCGCTACCACTGTTAGACAGACTGGGGGCTGGTCAGGTCCTTCTAGCAACAATCAACAGGAGATAGATCGGGTGGCCTCACGAGGTGTCCCGTTGCAGGAACATTAGAGGCAAGAGGTCTTGCGATCATCAAGACGCTAACGGGCGACGTAATCAAGCCTTTAACGCAGGGTTTTTTTCTGATCGCTTATTGGGTCCGTAAGTCTAGGATAGAGCTGTGATTGGACGACGGTGCAGATTCTCTGATTTACGGTCTTCATTTTCGCTATGAGTTCCGTTATCGCAATGCCTCTGTTGCTCTGCTATCTATTGTAGACATGTGTTTTATGTTTGTACAGAGAGTGGAACAGATCTAAAGCTTTTAGTCCACACAGCAGACTGTCAGCTTTTAAGGTTTCAGGTTCCTTTCAGAGTGGGGCGTGTTTTTGTTTGAGCCCGTGAAACCTAAGTGCTCATTCGATTGTGCTTTTTGTTTGTTCTTTTGAATCAAATACATGCGTCAGTGTATCTTTTTTAAATCGATTATTTCCTTCTTTTTTATTATTAAGTTTTGAAATTCGATTGTTTATCTCTTCGTATCATTTGTGTACCATTAAAAATATTAAAACCATTTGTCAAGTATCGGCGGTATCTATTAAGGCAGGTATTTAAATAATTTGGATCAAGTCGAGAATAGTATTAAAGCATTCTGAACACAAAAGAAACAGAATGTCTTCTAAAAAAAAGGTTGCAACTTGCAATGGTCTTTTTTTTTAAATCCATGTTGACAACGGCTGTGGGCTCAGCTGAAGACTGCTCTGATTAGCTCTGAAAGTTTAGGTTTCTCGTATAAAGACCAGACAGGTATTAAACCTTGGTTCACCCGCAGCGTGTCAGTAAGAGCACTATCTACTGATCTATCGGCTGAACATAAACCAGTGTTATGTTGGTTGGGGAGGTAACCAACGGCTAAAGATATAATTAGGGTGACGTTCGTTATGGTTGCACACCGATCAATGTTGATCGCTAAAGCCTTCGACCATCGACCGGCGACCGGCGTTATGCAATATACTGTGTATGATAAAGTTATGTCTGTCTCTACCCGCATACCAGCGCATCTTGGAACCAAAAATAGTGCGCGTCCCATAATAAGATGTAGTATAGTTATTGCTTGAGAAGCTAGGAGACGTTCACCTTGGAGAAAGGTTCGTTTCTGCGACGAAAGATTACCATACTTAGATGAGTCCGAATAGGTCGTTACTAACGTCTTCCACGAGTAGGCCATCTATTGTCTTCTACGAGTAGGCCATGTATATTCCACAAGTAAATCATATACTCAACAAACTGACATACGACGAGCGGTCCTCACCTTGTTTACAGCAGTCAGTGATAGCATCTCCAATGTCCCCTTATCAATGTGATGTGAACGACCGAGACAGCAGCCTAGGTCTGTCTCTGTGTGGCAGCACGTAGATTGAAAAGACGTTGGCCTTAGGAACGCCCAAAATATAGCCTTGCTGCTGACTTAGGACGATAAGAAACCAATTCACCTACGTTATAATGCTGATGTTGAACGCTAAGGAAGAGGAAAGAACCCCAACAATCCACAAGTGTGCTATATTTTTTAAAGGTTATATACTTCATCTTAGCGTATTGGCTTTTGGAGGACGACCTTTACCTTGTCTACAACAAGCATCGTCGGCGTCTACAAGACTCCAATGTCCCCCAATCTTTACTGATGTCACAACAGAGCTGTCGCGCAACAAGCCCATCGCTGACTTAATAGAATTGCGTGCCTGGGCGTATCGCGTCGTGTCGTGTCGTGTGCCCCACTAATCACGTCATCGGCGGACCGGTCGCTTGGGCACCCGGCTGTTTGACCCGAGGCTCCATTCGATTAGGGCTAATTTGATTGGAATGCGGCAATCACCGCGCTCACGCCAATATTCACTCACACACTGATACTGTCTTAATATACACACACGCACTCGGCTCCGACTAACAGTTGTGTACTAGTGACTACTATATGGGAAGAGGGCCTGTAGTTACTCACTCACATACTGATACATAATACACACACATACATCAGCCCGGCTCTCTATAGAGGGTTTTAACGTCTCCTAGGTTTCCCCGAGGAATCCTATACGGCGACACACATCAGCCTGGAGTACATTCACTGTAACTTATCAATGCGGTGTGGACTTGGTCCTGTGTCCTACGATATATGGTGAGGGGGTCCTCCTGCGAATACTGACAACCACAACAATACACACACACATGCCGTCAGATCGAAGTACATGCTCTGTAACTGCCTACTGATGAATTTGGGTTGGACTCGGTACTGTGTCCGAGGGTGTATGTGGAGAGGCTGCTCCTGCGATTATTTCTTTCACATACATAATATACACATTCACGTCACACATAGTTAGCTCCAAGTACAATCATATACAATGACTACTGATGATATGGGTGAGACTAAGCCAACTGGCCCAAGGTGTATGGGGATGGGGTCCTCCTGTGAATACACATTCACAATATACATAATAGTACTGTTATTAATAGTAGCACACACAACTTAATAAGCTTCGAGTTAGCTTACAATTGAGGAATATGGTTGGGACTTAAAAAGGAGGGGGTCCTCACTTTCTTCGATCTCATATACATACACGGTTTTCGAAATGCACGTTTTTAAGGGGTAATAATAGATATGTGCGGAATAGAGGACTTAAAATACTTATGTCTTTGTCTCTCCCAAATTTTTCAACTTCTTTTCCCTTTTCCTCTATTGATATGTCGACGCAACAATTCGGTCAGCCTTTATGCGACTCCCCATCCGCTTTCAGTAACCTTTCTTCTTGCCCGCAATATCTGCTAATAGTATTACGTGCACTGTATATTCATTCTCTCCCTGTCTCTCTATCTGTGTGTGTGTGTGTGTGTGTGTGTGGATATATCTATCGATCGATCGATTGATCCAACCTTCTATCTATTTACATGTACCTATCGTTCTATATCTATTTATCTAGTTACCTGTCTACCTGTCGATTTATCTATCCTATCTCTCTCTATCTAGCAATCTATCTATCTATCTATCTATCTATCTATCTATCTATCTATCTATCTATCTATCTATCTATCTATTTACCACCCATCTTTCTCCTTCTCCACTCAACCCTCTAACCCTGCTCCCCATCTCTACACTTCTTTTCCTTCTTTCCCACTCCTCTAAAAAAGACCACAGTCATACCGCATGCATCGCCGTACTTGCAATGGTGGTTGGTCAGGCGATCCCTCTGTGGACATGAGCGTGTCATTGGTCAGTGTTGAGTAGCATCGATTGTGTCACAGCTGCCTGGACAAAATGGATTACCAGAAGATGATGATTACATGATGGTCGTGGTAGTCACAACTAGGATGTGGTGGTTGGTCAGGCGATCCCTCTGTGGACATGAGCGTGTCATTGGTCAGTGTTGGTCAGTGTTGAGTAGCATCGATTGTGTCACAGCTGCCTGGGCAAAATGGATTACCAGACGACGATGATGATGATGATGATGATGATTACATGATGGTCGTGGTAGTCACGGCTAGGATGAGAATGATTGTGGAGGAGGAGGAGGAGGGGTAAGAGAAGGAAGAGGAAGGTAGAACGAGGAGGAAGGGGTTAAATAAAAATAAGTCGCAAGTCCACACAACTGTGCACATTGGTATACCGATATTTAACTGATTTGATAATGAAGGCATAACATTGTTGATATACACTTATTTACACCAATAGTAGGTAGATGTACGTCTCAGCTAAGAATCTCATTCCGAATTTGCTGCTCTGTTGTTGTTGATATGTTTTGCTGTCCATAAAGTTTTTTTTTGCTTTTCTACATTTACATGCTTTTCTATTGTTTTTTTTTATCTTCTTTGACTTGGTAACCGTCCGCGATATAGTCTTGGTGCTAACGTTGATCGTGAGGAAACCGAACTCATTTACGTAACTGTGTGGCAGATGAAATTTAACTGATTTGATAATGAAGGCATAACATTGTTGATATACACGTATTTACACTAATGGTTAGGTAGATGCAGGTCTCAGCTGAGAATTTTATTCCGAATTTGCTGCTCTGTTGTTGTTGATATGTTTTGCTGTCTGTGAATTTTTGTTTGTTTTGCTTTTCTACATTTACATGCTTTTCTATTGTTGTATTTTGTCTGTGTACTTGTCCGCGATATATTGGTGCTAACTCATTTACGTAACTGTGTGGCAGATTACACAGATGAGACACTTTGTTCCACATCAACATGACATCTCTGTTATGAAAAGAGCAAAACAAAACAGCAGAAAAACAAAAAAGGAAAAAGTAAAGGGGTTTATCCGGAGCGTTATCCCTGTCGCCCTTGAACTGTGATCCCCTTTCGACCCCGCAGTGAAGTGGCATGGAGATGTCCACCTGTGTCCACACTGTGAGGTTTAAGCAGGGGGTACCCCTCTCCAACATCCTCCTACTTGAGGTGTCGTCAAGACGAAAGAATGAGGCCTGTGCTGTGTTTGCCTGAGCCTGCAGTTAAACGACAGTCTTCACCTCAGTTGTATATTGTCCTATCCCTTTTGAAAAATAGTACTAATTTTGAGTATTATAGAAATGCGATAGGACAAAATACGACTGAGGTTACGAACTGCCTTCCTGGTTTCTGCTAAAGCTGCAACAGCGCCAACTGCCCGTCTCACGTTGGTTTTAAAAGAGCAATTTTTGGGGGGGTTGGTAGATTGGGGGTTAGGGTCTAAGTTGGTAGAGACTGAGGAGGGGCTTCTGGTTAAGAGGTTTCGGTTTCCATCTCCGGCCATGATTACCTTCCTCCTGACTGTCTTGTTGTGTCGGTGTCAGTATTACGTAACCGACTAAGTTCTAGGTACCGGTATCCAGCTCTGTGGTTCCCACAACTTATTATATCCTCCTTCTGAACTTAACAGCAGGACTTAAATCTTCGTTTTCTTAGAACCAGAGATTTCTTACATTATCTCTGCTCTACCAGGCGCTGGTACATAACTGTATATGTATTGGTGTTTGGCAAAGTCAACCCATAACAGATTGTCCCATATATGTATTATTCTTTTCTGAGGGCAGCGATTTAGTTTTTGAACTAGTTTATTTCTTTGATCTCGCTTTCTTGGTAGTAAGTAGATGTACAAAGAGGCAGTAGGTTTAGACCCCGCCCGACTTAGCATGTGTTTATATATGCCTTAGCTGGACATCAATACAGACTTTGCGAGCATCGCAACGAAAACGGATGACATAATCTGTCCTCGGGTTATCTGGCTTTAGGTTTTCTAATCTCTCATTAGCTCCGTAAATCTAGAACAAAGCAATGACTGGACGCCGGTGTAGACTTTGTTGCCTATCGTCTTCAGTTTATTATGGGCCTTATTGGCAATGCCTCAAATGGTCAAACACCATTACCTGCGGGAAGAGGAGAGTCACTCACTAAGCTCTTCGTTGAATGGGAACTATCCATTCTCTGTCCTTATAGTAACTGTTATGTTCAGTCTAAACTCCCAAGTTTCTAACAATTCAACGTCTCCTAATTCCGCGTTGAAATCTCTTTAAAGAGCTGGCTAGTTTGGGGCCAGGCCTGGCGTGTTAAACATGTTTACTCAGATCAAAGCTTTCACCTGACCAGAGGACCACATGCACAGGTTTGGGTTGGTCTGCCTGGTCAAACTCTGATGACCGTTGTCCGGGTTGTAGTTCTAGTCCCGAGACCCGGGCCTGGAGTGCGATATTAAACACCGGATGTGGCTTTCATTTCCGGCCATTGATATGATGCTCCTCTGGAGTAGGGTTATCCACATCGACAGAATTTGCATTAATTTAGAGATGCCAACTGTAGCAAAAAGAAATTCATTTGTGATTTTCAGTAAACAGAAAATAGGGATACTGATAGGTTCTTTTCGTAAAAAGAAATCAAATGATATGACGTTGAACAATATATTTATCCTATGTAAAAATCCTACTTTATTGGGGGAAAATAGAGAGAAAGAGAGAGAGAGAGAGAGAGAGAGAGAGAGAGAGAGAGAGAGAGAGAGAGGGGGAGATAGGGAGCATAGAGAGAGAGAGAGAGAGAGAGAGAGAGAGAGAGAGAGAGAGAGAGACTGATCGACGGACCGATCATGATGATTTTAGGGTAGGCTACAACTCTATTAAAATAATGTGCCAAGTTCAGATTCTCGTAGTAAACATCATGAGGGGACAAAAATTAATCAATTTTAATACAAAAGTTTAAGTAATGAAATTAGAGAATTGGGTGAAGAGAAAAATCGTTCGTTATTTATTACCCATGAGTGAAATGCATTTTTTTTTCAATACAAGGCCATTTAAAAAGAAAAAAATAACTAGCCAAGCTTTTAACCTAAACATTCGAACAATACAAGAACCATTTGTCCATTATTGGCGGTGGAACAGGGAGAGGAGGGGAAATGGGCAAAGTTGGTCTCCCACCCCCATTCTTTTTTGTTCTTTTTTAAATTTATTGTTTTTGTTTAACTCTAGAACTACAGTATGTAGTATGTAGGAATTCGATTTCAACTCAACTTGACTGAGGGCCTCGCCGATTGGCGGCGCAGCGAGAACTAGAATTCAATCAGTACAGTCCACTCCAAGTATTATATTAAAAGTTTTAAGATCACTCATTTTCATTAGAACTGAATAAAGTAAAGACCATTACGGTTTTAGAGTAGGCTACAACTCTGTTAAAAAACAAGTTCAGATTCTCATGGTAAACATCACGAGGAAGAAATAATTATTTGTCGCTTTTCACCTAAACATTCGAACAATGCAAATACCAAATTATTACTGATGGTGTACTGTGGAGGACGAAGAGGAGGGAAAATGGGTATTGTTAGTCGCGCCCGAGCCCCCCCCCCCCCCCCCCCCACCCCCATGTTCTTTTTTAAATTTATTGTTTTTGTTTAACTCTAACTAGAACTAGAGTACGTAGATATTCGATTTCAACTCAACTTGACTGATAGCATCGCTGATTGGCGGCGCAGAGAGAACTAGAATCCAATCAGTACAGCGTCTGTGGGCGACGGGTGAACGGAACCAGGCTTTACTTTCTTCTTTTTGTTGTTTTTATTTTTTGTGTCATTGATTTTGTTTCACCCTAGAACTAGAACTAAAACTATATAGTAGGTAGATATTCGATTTCAACTCAGCTGGCATGAGAGCATCGCTGATCGACGGCGCAGCGCACAGAACTAGAATCCAACCAGTACAGCGTCTGTGGGCGACGGGTGAGCGGAAACAGGCTTTACTTCCTTCTTTTTGTTGTTTTTATTTTGTGTGTCATTGATTTTGTTTCACCGTAGAACTAGAATTAGACATATATAGTACGTACATATTCGATTTCAACTCAACTTGACTGAGAACATCGCTGATCGACGGCGCAGCGCACAAAGCTAGAATCCAATCAGTGTCTATGGGCGACGGGTGAGCGGAACCAGCCTTTGTTTTCTTCTTTTTGTTGTTTTTATTTTGTATGTCATTGATTTTGTTTCACCATAGAACTAGAACCAAAAATATATAGTACGTAGATATTCGATTTCAACTCAGCTTGACTGAGAACATCACTGATCGGCGTTGCAGTGCACAGAACTAGAATCCAATCAGTGTCTATGGGCGACGGGTGAGCGGAAACAGGCTGACGGCACGCCTGTCTCCCCCTCCCGCTCATCTCCATCCATTCTGCTTTCAGCTGTGCCATCTTCATCAGTGTCAACATTATTCTTGTAGGTCTGTGTCTTCTTCTCCTTTATTTGATCGTTCTACATGTGTTTCTATCTATCTGTCTATCTATCTATCTATCTATCTATCTATCTATCTATCTATCTATCTATCTATCTATCTATCTATCTATCTATCTATCTATCTATCTATCTATCTATCTATCTATCTATCTATCTATCTATCTATCTATCTATCTA
>RQTK01000105.1:364303-393964 GCA_003991915.1 Elysia chlorotica | reverse complement strand
GGTCACATCAAATTGACACCGATCCAGGACTCGAACCACGGACCTCCTGCGTCGGAAGCCTATGTTCTACCCCGGCGTCACGAGTTTTTGAAAAAAAACAAAAACGAAGCGGCTGTGCAATTTATAATTATTTCCCCACCCCACCCTCCAAAAATAAAAGTTATCATACACTGTCTTGCGTCTTGCTGGTTCTTGAATCGGCCTTGATCTTTAAGACTTTGCTTCACTAAAAAACCTTATTTCCTAATGGACGTTAAGAAACAAAAAAAAACAAATAAATAATCACGTTCCCATTAGATTAGATTTATTGGAGGCAGACATAGGACTACTGAGATTCTTTGTTATAAGAAGAAATTAAACAGAGATGGGTTTTTAGGTTCAACAGTGCTTGGAAGTAGACTTCAAGTGAAAATGGCAAGGGGAAAATACATTATTTTTTCTCTGATCCCGAGACTGACGTCTGACTACTTTGTATTGCTGCCACTGACGAGACAATGTGGGAATGCCATGACCCTGTCTCTCAGTCGGTCACATCAAATTGACACCGATCCAGGACTCGAACCACGGACCTCCTGCGTCGGAAGCCTATGTTCTACCCCGGCGTCACGAGTTTTTGAAAAAAAACAAAAACGAAGCGGCTGTGCAATTTATAATTATTTCCCCACCCCACCCTTAAATAAATGAAGGGGGCCCTCGTTATCATACACTTTTTTTGCGTCTTGCTGGTTCTTGAATCGGCCTTGATCTTTAAGACTTTGCTTCACTAAAAAACCTTATTTCCTAATGGACGTTAAGAAACAAAAATAAATAAATAAATAAATACATCAAGCTAATAAGATTGTGTTTGTGGTTGCAGGTGCGGCTTGTTCAGAAGAAAGACACGGGCCACGTCTACGCAATGAAGATTCTGCGCAAGGTGGACATGGTGGAGAAGGATCAGGTGAGACACCCACTCTTCTGTCTGCTGTCTGTTTGTCTATATATCTATCTATCTATCTATCTATCTATCTATCTATCTATCTATCTATCTATCTATCTATCTATCTATCTATCTATCTATCTATCTATCTATCTATCTATCCATCCATCCATCTATCTATCTATTTATCTATCTATCTAGTTAAGTGAGATGAGGCTTTTGGCGATCGCCAAACTAGTGCAGTCTAGCTGTTTCACACAATCAAGTAATAGACAAGTGTGAACAGTTTAAATTCAACAAAGGTAAGGAAATAAAGCCTACAGATACACTGTTTTGGGTTACAGTTGGCAGCCTCGCCATGGTCGTGTGTGCGTGACTTTAGTGTTTAACTTGGAATGGAAGAATTGAAGCGCTACATGATTTGCATCAAATTTGTGTTTTCTAAGCCTTTGAGTTGTGACCTGCGTGTTTTCCCCGTTTGTCACACGCGTGGCCTTTTGGCAAATTTAAAAGGAATGTGAATTTAGAAGAATAGCGACAAACTAAAAAAACATTGTAAAGTTTCTGTCAATAATTGTAAGTGTTGCGAGAAAGGACAGAAAGTGACTGTCGCAGACAGACAGACGGACGGACGGACGTGTAGATAGATAGATAGATAGATAGATAGATAGATAGATAGATAGATAGATAGATAGATAGATAGATAGATAGATAGATAGATAGATAGATAGATAGATAGATAGATAGATAGATAGATAGATAGATAGACAGACAGACAGACAGACAGACAGACAGACAGATTGCAGTATTTCCATCTTTTAATAAACGTCTTTGTTGTTGCTATTAATTATTTCTTTAGAGTTCAAGGCAGGCTTGTTTTCCCACGAGAATCGAACATCCTGATTTAAACAACAACAACAACAACAACAACAACAACAACAACAACAACAACAACAACAACAACAATAACAACAACAACAACAAAACAAAACATTTTAGATAGATAGATAGATAGATAGTTAGACAGACAACAGAAAGACAGACAAACAGACAGCAAGACAGACAGATAGATAGATAGATAGACAGACAGACAGACAGACAGACAGACAGACAGACAGACAGACAGACAGATAGATAGATAGATAGATAGATATAGATAGATAGATAGATAGATAGATAGATTGATAGTTAGACAGACAAACAGACAGCAAGACAGACAGATAGATAGTTAGATATACAGATAGATAGATAGATATACAAACAGGTTACAGTAATTCCATTGTTTAAGAAACGTCTTTGTTGTTTTTTTTGCTGTTAATTATTTCTTTTGAGTTCATGGCAGACTTGTTTTACCTCGAGAATCGAACAACCTGATTTCAACAACAACAAAATAAAGAAAGACAACAAAAAAACGGACACATTTTTTTAGAAACTTCACGCTTTACACAATAAAATGGACATTTTCAAATTGGCCCACACTTAAGCTGTCACGGCGGACACCCAACTGTCAAAAGCAACGGCAGTTTCATTTGAATTTCTGATTTTTTTTAAAACCTAGTCCATCCAGCCGTACAGGTTGACATTAAAAGTAATATTAAAAAGATTTCTGTTAAATTTCACAGAGATTTGAGGGCTTTAGTAGTATCTTTCTGGGCACTGGGCTGACTTTGAACTTACTCTATCTCTCTCTCTCTCTCTCTCTCTCTCTCTCTCTCTCTCTCTCTCTCTGTTTGGACCATAGGAAGGCTGTAAAATAGAACTTCGTGTCGCTATCGCCGCTTAACAGGATAAAACTGTCATTTTTTCAGCGGTAAACTTTTTTTGGGTGTCACTTTCTGTTGGCAGTGTGCGAATGGTATTATATACGGCATTTTGTTGAAGGATAAAAAATATGCACATGACTTTATGTTTGGGAAAGAGATAAAACGCTGAGTAAAACGGTTTTTATGCCTCATTATTATGCATGCATTTTTATCCTTAAGATTTCATTTTATCCCTTCTTGAGTGTGTGTGTGTTTTTTTGTTTGTTTGGTTTTGTTTGTTTTTCAATCCGCTCTCTTTCCCTCAGCTACCTCTCTGCGTATCTAACCCTCCCCCATTCTTCCTCAGTTTCTCAAGCTTTCAATATAGTTACCATGCCTTACAGACGTTGCATGGGTGTAACTTTATATATTGCATAATTATACTCCCTTCGATTACCATACTTTCATTGATTCATATGCCTGTCTTTCTGTGTGCCTGCTGCTCCCGCCTGCGTCTCTATGGTTCTTTCCTACTATATGACTACCTGTTGTTGTTTTTTTTATTCATGTGCATTGTCTAATTTATGGTGACTTTATTTAAATGCTAAAGCTTGAACCCACCCACCCACGTTACTCCTTCTATATTTTGTGTTTCCGCTGTTTGCGATAATGAATGGGGGCTATGTTTAATATTTGTGGCTACAATTGCGACTGTATGTGACTACTATGTTTGTGGCCATAGGTAGAATGCACAAACAAGACGTAGCCTACGTCTCGTCGTAACAATATAAGAATATGAGGGCTTACGACTAGACGTAGGCAACGTTGTGTTTGTAACTATTAATGTAACTATGACTGTGACCATGAATGTAAGTATTAATGTAACTATGATTGTGACCATGAATGTCACTATTTGTATGACTATGATTGTGACCATGAATGTCACTATCAGTATGACTATGATTGTGACCATTAGTGTAACTATGACTATGACCATTAATGTGACTATGAATGTGACCACGAGTGTAACTTTTAATGTGACTATGATTGTGACTATAACTGACTATGCTGACTGTGTCCCCAGATCGCCCACGTGCGGGCCGAGCGGGACATTCTGGCCGAGGCTGACCACCAGTGGGTCGTCAAGATGTACTACTCGTTCCAGGACTCGGGCAGCCTCTACCTCATCATGGAGTTTCTGCCTGGAGGTGGGTGCTGCCTTGTTTTTGTACCGTAACGATACTCGAAACTTTACGCAAGTTTCGTCGCCTACTGGTTAGGTCGGAGTCAGTTCAATGTGATCAGCTGGGACAGGGGTCCATATCTCTCCTCCCTGTCTCCTGTCTCGTGTGTGACAGCACATAAAATTGTCGGACGTCAGTTTTGGGCTCCGTCCACAATATATCCTATAAAGTGCCGACGTTTGACGTTAATCAAGCCAGCAAGCAACCTTTATGCCAGTTGACAGCAGAGGCTAAAGAGTTTGGTTATTTAGTGCGAGGTTTGACAAGCTCACGGTGCTGTTGATGCGCCCTCACACCATGATTATCTCTGTTGATGCTGCTACTGCTGCTGCTGATAATGATGATGCAGTCAATGTATTAATAATAACCGCCATATCCCTCCCTACTCTCACTCTCTCTTCTCTTCTCTTCCCTCTCTCTATCTATCTATCTATCTATCTATCTATCTATCTATCTATCTATCTATCTATCTATCTATCTGCTGCTTTTGTTGTTCTTACAATAATGATCATTATTGCTGTTGTTGTTGCTACTCTAGTTACTTCTATCGCATTATTAAACACATTGTTTTTCCCTGCTGTTTTGCCCCACCAGGCGACATGATGACCCTCCTGATGAAGAAGGACACGCTGACGGAGGAGCAGTCCCAGTTCTACGTGGCGGAGACCGTGCTGGCCATCGAGTCTATACACAAGCTCGGCTTTATACACCGGGACATCAAGCCGGACAACTTGCTGCTCGACAACAAGGTGGGTCACTCACTTACTTATCACAATGCTGGTCCAGGTTCAATTCCCATCTTGTCAGACGTCAGTCTTGGGGCCCGTTCACAATAAAGCCTATATAGTGCTGCTGTTGGAGGTTAAACCATTACCAACCCAACCAACCAACCATCGAATCCCATCCCAAGACCATTTCTTCTTCTTTGAATGTTATGTAGGTCATACTTATTTATGACCGTCACATCCAGCCTGATTCAGACTCATTCAGAGTGAGACTAGTTTTGCCTCTTTCAGTCTGTAGTTATGACTCGATTCTGCAGTTTCTGTCTGTCTTTCAAACATTCTGTTGGGTTTGTTTGTTGTTTTTGTTTTTGTTGTTGTTGTTTTTGTTGTTGTTGTTGTTAGAGATGATCACTACAGATTCAACCAAGAGTGATTCAGTGCCTCAAAACAGCCAGGCACTTCATCCAATACAGTGAGTATGAGTAATTTTTACGCAGTTTAGTAATTTAGTGTCCGCTAAGTCTGATTTTCTTGTTCTTACAAAATCTTGCGCAGTGAAACAGATACAACACTATTTCAGAAAATAATACTATGTCCTTGATTTTTAAGTGTGGGAATAAAAAGCGCCCCATTGTAAACAATTTTCTTTAACTAAGTGTTATTTGTGTCAGAGTTTGACTTGACGGATTGTTAAGTTGTCAGTGAAGTGGATGAACACTTTGACTCATTGTGTATTAAGATCCTGCTGGTGTTACAAACTAGGATGTGTTTCAGTTTCACAATTAGCTGATATTGTTTTTAAAGTGACTGGTCATAGACTGCAACCACCTGTAGTCAAGTAGATTTTTTTTTTATTAATACATTTAAAATGTAAGCTAATTTTTTGTTTCTACCATAGGGAAAAAATGCCCCCAAAAAACAACAACAATTTGCTGCTTTTCTAATGGCAATGAACTCTATTGCAATTATGTTAATGGTGTAAATATTTTGTTTACCTTACTAAAGTACATAGTTCATGTTTCTAAATGTGAAGTGAAAAAGTGCTGCATCCTTGTTCCAAGCCATCAGTTACACCCTCAAGTCTGGTTTTGTGATAAAGTATGACAATGGCTTTACTTATAATGTAAATACACAAATGAGTGGGAGAGTGGTTGAAAAAAAACCCAACAAAACAAGTTCCTTTGGTGTTCTGAAATGTTCTTTCCCTCTATCCGGGTTTAAAGTGTCCTAGATTTCCCTTAGGGATAACATCTCACCTCATTGTTTTCAAACCATTAAATCATACATGTGTTGACAAGGAACGTAAAAAAAACCAATGGGGTGAGCTGACTTGGGTGGTAGAGTACTGAGCTTTTAGTGGGTAGGTCCCTGGTTTCATGCCAAGATCGCCCTCTACTGGTTGAGAGTCGGTCTTAGAATAAAGTGATCGACTTATACAAAAGTATCCCAGTCTCTGTGTGGTATTACGCAAAATTGTCAGAAGTTGGTCTTGGAATCCTTCCACAAAATAGCCTAGTTGTTAAAAAAACAACTAACCAGTTAATATAATAAACAAAAAACCCTATAAATTATATAATTAAAATTATACATATTCCTCTGCCCTCCTGTGATATAGCCTAGTTGTGACATTAAATGCCTAAGAAACCAACTTATTAATCAACATTAAGATACAACAACAAAAAACCAACAGTATAAATTATATAATTATAATTATAAATATTTCTGTGTCCCTCTACAATGTAGCCTAGCTCATTCGTAGCTGTGATGATAAACACCTTCAGGATAAAAAACTAACTAACTAATTAATTAACCTTAAGCTAGAACAAAAAATTAAAACTCAAGGACATAAATTATAATTTATACATTATTTCTATGTCCTTCCGACAATTTAGCCTTGTGATGTTCAACATCTTAAAACATTAATAAACCAAGTAACCAATATGCTTAAGATGCAAAAGAAAAAGAAATAAACAACATGAGTTGTATATTTATTAATTACTGTGTCTATGTCAACAGGGCCACATCAAGCTGTCCGACTTTGGTCTGTGCACTGGCATGAAGAAATCCCACAGGACAGACTTCTACAAGGATCTGACCTCGTCCTCCCACCACCACCACTCCAAGACACACGCTCTCGGCAGGGATTTTGCCAGTGAGTTTACAGTTCCTCTATCAGGCCCACTCGTATTTATACAAATGTTTAGTCTCTTTAAGATTTTTGCTTCAAAGAATACAGAATGCAGAGGAATTTTTTAATCCAAGAGGGAAATTTGTTTCCATTGCCTCACAGACAGACAAATAAAACATAATCTGATATTTATATACATGTATATGCAATATAATGATCTTTAACCTTTAAACAAAAATAAAAATGAACAGTATAAAAAGAGGACACGGTATTAAAACAATTATTGATCAGTCACATTTTATTTGCCTGATTTGTTTGCCTACTGCTATGCTGGATGTCAGTATAATATGACAGGTTGAGACAGGATTCCAGGTTTCCTCGCACGATCTCTGTGGTGCAGCACTTAAAAATTGTCAGACGTTGGTTTTGGGGCGCATCCACAGTTAAGCCTTTATTATGCTGATGCTGGGCGGTACAAAACAAAACAAACAAACCAATAAGTCTTATATCAGTGTATTTCACATAA
Source organism: Elysia chlorotica (assembly GCA_003991915.1). NCBI lineage: Eukaryota > Metazoa > Mollusca > Gastropoda > Plakobranchidae > Elysia > Elysia chlorotica. The sequence continues at coordinate 386,680 of RQTK01000105.1, read as the reverse complement.
CATAGGCCTTTATTTGAAGTAGAGTGAGCTCACAGTAGGCATTGTAACAACATTCAACAAAATATATTTAGCGGCCCAAGCCTATCAAGCCATTGCTGTGGGCTGGTGCAGTGTTGGTAAACGTTACCGCCAACACTCACTGTCTAAGCAGGCTCTTGTGTGGATCTCTGAGAAGCAATGGCTGTCCCGTGGTTTGTCACACTGCTGACCTGCACCTTGCCACCTAGTTTATTACATATAACATCTTTAAAATTGCTTTGTAAAACAACAAAATAATGACATGTATCAGAAAAGCCTTTGAAAGGGCGTTCCAAAGAAACTTACAAACTACTCATTAGTTGTTTAAGCGTAGTGAAATGAAAACAAATAAAATATGACAATACTAGAGGATTTCCTGCCATTTTTTCTCTCTGACTTGTTATTAATGGCAGTATTTTTGGGGGGATGGGAGCAGGACTCAGATAGACCAAAGTGCATTTAAAAAAGAAATGAACTACTAAGCCAACAAATCCCAGTGATAAAGCAGCCTAGAGTACACTATGGTTGTATGGATGAAATCCTGATGGCAACAGCTGTGTTTTGATTGATTGGCAAAATCTCCACATTCAGCACTTATGAGACAGTACTGTAACTATATACAATTATTGTTTGTTGACAAAGCCATCTGGCCTTTTTTAGTTGGCATGAAGAAATCCCACAGGACAGACTTCTACAAGGATCTGACCTCGTCCTCCCACCACCACCACTCCAAGACACACGCTCTCGGCAGGGATTTCGCTAGTGAGTATACAGTTCCTCTATCAGGCCCACTCCCAGTCATATTTATTCAAATTTTAGATCTTTTTAAGTAACTTGCTTCAAAGAATACAGAATGCAAAATTTTTTGTAACCAAAAGGGAAATTTGTTTCAATTGCCTCGATAGAAAAATAAAACATAATCTGATATTTATATACACGTATATGTAATATAATGATCTTTAACCTCTTAACAAGAATAAAAATAAACAGTATAAAAAGAGGACACGGTATTAAAACAATTATTGATCAGTCAAAATTTATTGGTCTGATTTTTTCCCATACTGGTAGGTTGGGTGTCAGTATAATGTGACAGGTTGAGACAGGATTCCAGGTTTCCTCGCACGATCTCTGTGGTGCAGCACTTAAAAATTGTCAGACTTTGGTTTTGGGGCGCGTCCACGATAACACATAACGTAGGCCTTTATTTGAAGTAGAGTGAGCTCATAGTAGGCATTGTGACAACATAAAGATACTGTATTTAGTGGCCCAAGCCTATAAAGCAATGGCTGTGGACTGCACTGGCGCAGTGTAGGTACTGTTACCGCTAACACCCACTGTCTAAACAGGCTCTTGTGGGGAGCTCTGAGAAGCAATGGCTGTCCCGTGGTTTGTCACACTGCTGGCCAGCACCTTGCCACCTAGTCTATTATATGTAACATCTTTCCAATTGCTTTGTAGAACAACAAATGACTGGTAGCAGAAAAGTATTTGAAGGCGTGTTCCAAAGAAGCTTACAGACTACTCATTAGTTGTTTAAGCGAAATGAAATAAAAATACTAGATTATTTGCAACCATTTTTCTCTCTTTAGGCAGATGTTTTTAATGTCAGTATTTTAGAAAGGGGGGGAGACACACAAGATAAACCATTTTGCATTAGAAAAAAAAATGTAGCTACTAATCCAACAATTCCCAGTGCTAAACCAGCCTAGAGTACGCTGATGTTGTGTGGATTAAAGCTTGCTGGCAACAGCTGTGTTTTGATTGATTGGCAAAATCTCCACATTCAGCACTTATGAGACAATACCGTAACAATATACAATTATGTTCATAGACAAAGCCATCTGGCCTTTTCAGTCAGAAATGGTTGGGGAACACTGTAGCCAGATAGATAGCAGGCTAGTGAATACATGTGCACAAAAGACAGTCTGAAATATGGGGCGTGGCTGTAAACAACAAAAGCATAAAATAGAACATCCAATAATCCAGAAAAACCTCAATTGCTCCATGTAAAAGGGTGTGTTGGTTACTATTTTTTAATATTTAAGCGGTGAAAATCAAATGATGATGGCGCAGTACGCAGCAGTTTTATAGCAAAGAAAATTGCTGAAAGCACATGATTTTTATGAAAAGTCATGCCATTATCTTGCCTTACTGACAACCCCCAGTTCCCAAATTGATGCTAAAACTATTCATTTTATCTGTCCTTTCTCCATAGATGGAAACCCTAAAGATTCCAAGAGGAAAGCAGAGAGCTGGAAGAGGAACAGGCGAGCACTGGTGAGTCTCATGGAGTACTTGGCTATCACGAAACGTCAAACATGCCATAAAGATATCTGAAGAACGGGCTGAAATACATTATCTTACACTATTCTTACTAGTACATTGTACCCGGTACTACTGTTTGTACTGTAATTCGTACCATTTCGTCTGTTTTAACGCTCTCTTTTCTTGAGGCTACACACATGCTTCTGGCCTTTCTATCCCCTTATATGGAGGTTTCTTGGCATTGGTATTTTTGTTGTTGTTGTTGATGTTGATTTTTGTGAACTCTATGACTCTTTACCTCTTAAGATGCTGTGTCATAATGTTACATTAGCTATTTCCGGATAAGGGGATATGCAAAAGCTCCTTCACTCTTGATTTTAGATGGTATGGAGGGATATTTTACTTGTTACAGAGTGAAAACTTTAGTATACAAGAAATGGGCTTTTTAAATGTGCATCAATGGTCCTGACAGCAGTACTTTTGTTTTCTTCCACGAGAAGAAAAATACATGTATGAATGAAACAAATTTATCAAACCAATTTAATAAATGTCATTTTCCTTCTTTTTTCCTGTTGTCCTCATAGTCTAGTCTTTGCTTGGTTAAAAAAGGTTTTACCAGATTTGTCATGGAAATCAAATGTTGAGGGTCTTAAGTCATTGATTTTTATTTTATTTTTTTGTCCATTTCTAATCTCATGTGTTTTGTCTCCTGTCTATATAATAACAAATGATAAATTTTGCCATAAAAGTTATTTTTTTTTTTAATTAAAATTTTAACAAAATATACAATTCTACACATGTATTAAACCACATAGAGCTTAACCTAAACGGACTGATAATGCGCTGTATAAAAAGAACATATTATTATTATAATTATTATTATTATTATCATCATCATCATCGTCATCATCATAGAGCAATAATTATGTTATTTTGTATTTGTGTAACACAGGCGTACTCCACTGTCGGGACCCCAGACTACATCGCGCCGGAAGTGTTCATGCAGACGGGCTACTCCAGTTCATGCGACTGGTGGTCTTTAGGGGTCATCATGTATGAAATGCTTATAGGTAAATAACATCTCCAGGGTTTCGATGATTTAAGATGGAACTACTCTTGTCACATTCATCTTTTAAATTTTTTTTAAATTGATTTTGTATTGAGGGGAGTAATCTCCAGTTTTGAATCCTTGGTGTAAAATGGTTTATAAGTTGTTAAGGTCTATATTTGAAGAGTCCCATGACAAATTGCATTATGTCCCACTTTGGAAAATAAGCTTTAAAAAAGCTTCCTTCAGCCCTACCTTGTGTTTTTTGTATTTGACATCATTAAGCCACAAGGTATCAATATCATTTCTAACACAAGTACCCAATAAAATAATATTTGAAAATTAATGATGTTTCACCTTTAATGAATGTTGGAAGACAAATTTGGACATAATGCATTTTGAAACTTTTACATAATTATGTTTTTCATTTATAAATTGACTAAGGGCATAGGATATAACCCAATTTTGTTGCAGTTTTACCAAGCCATACTGCCCCTTTAGTTTTGTTCAAATTAATTGCAAAATACAAAAAAAAAAAAATTGACGTTGTCAATGCAAGCAGTTTTGAAAAGAGTTCAAGAGAAGAGTAAAATCATAATATACATTAAAGCAAAAATTGAAAGCCCAGGCAATGGGTATTTTTCTTGTTAAAATAATATGTCGACAACAATGAATACTATTCGATATCTGTGGGGAGAATTGTATCACTAGGCATTCACTGTTCTATTTTTTTTTTTTTAAACTACCTACTTCTGGCTACTGCTTTAATCTTTGAAATGAGCAGTCAAATCGTCTTTTTTGGTCGGACCAGCTGAGTTAGGGAGTGCAGGTCTCCCTGCCCTGTCTTGAGTGTGACAGCACGTAAAATTGTCAGATGTCAGTCTTGGTTTAGTTTAGTTTAAGCCTCTTGATTCCTTGTGGAACATAAGGCGGCAGCAACTTCCTTCCGCCTGACTCGGTTGTCAGTCTTTGGGCCCATTCACAAAATAGCCTATAGAGTGCTGATGTTGGACATCGAGCAACCAACTCAATTCAACTATGTTTGGTCTGATTCAAGTGGGTCTTCTTTTTGTGTGTGTTTCAGGTTATCCCCCTTTCTGCTCGGAGAGTCCTCAGGAGACTTACAGGAAGGTGATGAACTGGCGCGAGACACTCATCTTTCCTCCAGAGATGCCCATCTCCAACGATGCCAGAGATCTCATTAAAAGGTACAACAACATTTTTACAAAGTTTCTAACATATATCTTGACAGAGGGATGGGTAATTAAAAGTTCAGGTATAGGATTTGTTTTTCTTTTTAAGATACCAGTGTTGAAATATCAGCAGTCCATGAAACATTATCTGTTTGTAAAATTTTTATTTTTAATTTCAAGAAATGTGTCAGTAGTTATCTTTAATGAAAAAAATTATGTGGATTTAATTATTGTCGATGATACACCTTTAGATCTGCACGATCATTATCTTTCATCAGTAATGAGAATAACTTATTAATTCTAAGTTGCAACGAAAATGATTGAAACTTTTCCTTCAGTTATATTAACTCAAATGAAATATCTATGTATCTAAAGTATGAGCCTTTACATATACCTCCCTTTTTATCTCTCTTGTTTTTTTCTCTACCAGATTTTGCTGTGATCCAGAACATAGAATTGGTGCCAATGGTATTGAAGAAATCAAAGCACATCCATTTTTCCGTTATGTAGACTGGGAACACATCAGGTGAGGAAAATGTGACATACATTGATCGAAAGTAGACACTGGGGTGGGGAATGTTAGAATTTATAACATTCCAAGAAAAGAGGGGTAGCATTGGTAACATAAGAGGTGTCCTAGTTATGAGGATAAATAATAATAATGGACCAAAATATGTTGTTTTTTGTTGCTGTTTTTTTTTAACATTCAGCTGCATTTTATCTGAAAAGAGTATACCTGATTTAACATATCTAAATGACGTAACAGGTTCCACTTGTTCTTGTATACTGAAAAGGGTTAAGGTTTGAAGACCATCATCTTGGCGCATAGAGCATTGCATATTCTTTGAATATGTGCAACGTAAATGTCCTATGTAATTATTTATTTTTATTATCATTATTATTTATTATTAATTCTCCTTCTTCTTTTTCTTCTTCTTCTTTTTCTTCTTCTTCTTCTTCTTCTTCTTCTTCTTCTTCTTCTTCTTCTTCTTCTTCTTCTTCTTATTATTATTATTATTAGTTATTATTATTATCATTATTATTATTATTATTATTATTATTATTATTATTATTATTATTATTATTATTATTATTATTATTATTATTATTATTATTATTATTACTATTGTTATTACTGTTGGTTTATTTATCTGTTTTGCTAATAAGAACTCAAATACATTATAAACCTGGAAAAGAGCGGGGATGAGACTTTCTCTCAGGCTATTGTGTGAGAGGGTCACTTTGCATACAGTCCAGGACAGAGTAGATTTGGGACAAGTAGGTTTCATATAGGGCATACAAAGGAATTCAGGAGTACCAGCTGTACCTCAAACTGGCCCAAGTGGTAGAGAGTTGGTCTCCCAATCAGGAGGTCTCTATTTTGAAACCCACAACGGGTCAAAAATGTATTTGTCTGATTGTTCCCCCTACTGGTTGGGTCTGTGTCAGTATGATGTGTCCTACTGAGACAGAGTCACAATTTCCCTGCACTGTCTCTGTGTGGCAGCACATAAAATTGTGAGAGGTTATTGTTGGGCCTCGTCCACATGTGTGCCTCTTGACTTGAAGAAGAGGTTAATTTGATAGATGAAGGTGTCAGATATGAATTATAATGATAATGTTGATTATTTTACAAGTTTTCAAATTATATTGCGCAGTGCAACAAGTTGCTTTCAAGTTTTGATAACTATTATGTATACATGTGTTATCATCCCATACCTTATAAGTGATAATTAATGTAATTTATTACTATTACAATTCAGGGAACGTCCAGCGCTCATTCCAGTGGATGTCAAGGGTATTGATGACACCTCAAATTTCGACGACTTTCCAGAAATTGACCTCAAACTTCGTAAGTAGCATTATACGCACAATCATGTACTTCGCTTCACATTCCATAGCAGCTCTTTTAAAATTGTTCGGAGATTCTCATATCTGTCACTCGAAACATCTTGCATAAGGTAAGATAGCTTATTGATGGTGATGCCTCCAAATTCAATCAACGGGAACTACAAAAAACAAAGATATGTTTAATATAAGGATATAGAAGAAACAATTTTAGATATTTGAAACAGTTTTAAGTTTCCTATCCCATTTCTCGTTTTTGTTTACTTAGAAAAAATAAAAAATTATGGACTTGGAATTAAAATATTCTCAGCCTTTGGTTTTTGTAACCGTAACAATACTTCTTGAATCTTAGAAGATTTTACTTTACAAAATTACAACTTCACTTATTTGACGAATCAAATCCACAAGTAGTCAAAAATTTATTTGTCTGATTTTGTCCCCTGCTAGTTGGATTGGTATCAGTATGATAAATTCAACTGTGGCATGAGTATCCGCGCACACTCTCTGTGTAACAGAACGTAAAATTGTCAGCCGTTAGTCTTAGTGCTGGCGTTGGACACTTAGAAAAATAAAAAATGTTATTACTTTGTCTTTCACTGTCTGTCTGTCTCTGTCTGTGTGTCTGTCTGTCTCTCTCTCTCTCTCCCTCTCTCTCTCTCTCTCTCTCTCTCTCTCTCTCTCTCTCTCTCTCTCTTTCTGTCAGTGCTGTTACTACTTTAGTGTTTTAATTGTCTTAAAACACCATGGGCACAATTTAGCCATTACTGTGCTGACATCCTGCAAAAACAAAGTTTAACTCTCATTTATCTATTTCTATCACTCTAACAGCCCCCTCCCAGGAGGACGAGGAAGAGTTTCGTGACCCCAAGTACAAGGACTGGGTGTTCATCAACTACACGTTCAAACGGTTTGAGGGACTCACCCAGAGGGGACAAAGACCACCGCTGCGCAAGAGCTGAATGACACTCTCTCACCACAGGCCGAGAGGGAGGGAGAGAGGGGGAAAGGGGGGAGAGAGGGAGAGAGAGAAGGGAGTCTTGTTTAGCATAGGGTTTGCGTAGAAGGGGAGAGAACTGTTTTGTACATTGTTTACAATCCTACAGTCTAGCCACTCTCTTTGCAAGGTCCTCAGCTGTTTCTTTTACGATGGCAGGCTTTATGATAAATTATGTGAAAAGGGACCTAGATATATTATGGAATCTCTTTGCAAAATGTTTTGCTTTTCTTTGATTTCTTGTGATTTCTCAAGTGGTCTTTTTGGTTGTATAAATCAAGGAAACTTTGAATTTAAATCTGACTTGGTTGCACACAAAAAAAAAAAAATCTCTGGATGACATGGTTAGACTTTCCATATCAAAAATTTAGAAACCTGAAGTCAGACATATATCTATGCCATTTTTTAATTTGAGGAGTGAGGGGGAGTGAAAAATGTGCTCTACATGTCCCATTAGATACAGTCATGTATGTTGGCTCAGATTTTTAGTTTATGATGTAACTTTTGATGTGCTCATTGTGACTGTGTATGAGGCTTACGTTCAAATTTTGGTTGGTGATTAAGGAAGAGAGAATGATGTGGTTATGGAAAGGTTGGGATTTCTTGGATGGATATGGTTTTGTTAGTATGCCTGTGTCATGCTAGTTTTAATCATTAAAAAGATTTTTCAGAACCCATTTTAGTCATTATTGTTTTTCTTTGGGATATCACTCTACGGTGCATTTTTAAAGTTTGTTTTTCTCTAATTTTTTTACGTGCAGACATTTCATGGTATTTTTGTTTCACCATTGTTATCATATATAGTATACTGATGTCAGTCCTTTATTCCCTTGTTGCTGACATCAACAGTAGTTTCTTGGGCCTATATTGGGATTTGATTTCTTCAAGACGATTCATTTCATTGTCACATCGATATTTAGTCCCTTTGAATATGTATGGTTTCCTCTTTCTCCACCAGATTCTGTTGGGTTTGTTTTTTTTATTGGCTTGATAAAACATTTTTTTACAGAGCTCTTGTCTATAACTTGTTCAATCCGCTAATAAAAAGGATTGGAATCATTCATAAATTTCACTCCTTGAACTGCTAAAACTACAGAGGATTCGTTATGCTGTATATTCTCCTATATATGCATCCAACCATGCCCTCTTGGTTCACCTCAACTTTTTTATCTGCCATCATACAGTTGATAGGAATGTGCTATGTGTTTACGTAAGAATAGAATGAGAATTTAGGTGATTGGATTAGGAGTCATGAGTAGGCATACGTGTACATTATGATAACAATATCTCTGTGATAACATGCTGGTGTAGTCATTGTTTTAATTGTTTAACGTACCACCATTTTTGCACCAGCAGCATTTTGTGTTTCTTGTAAGCCATGATCTAGGTTTAGTGAGAGGTGCCAGTATTTCTTGTTTTGGTATACAGTACAGTTGTTATAAAAGTTCAGCATGTGAATATCAAACTGGTGTATTTGCAGAAGTGATTGATCCATTTTAATTGGCAGTCTTGGCAGAGCTTTAACAGGCAACTTTTATTGAAAATGGATAACATCAATTTTAACAAGTCGTGGTGCATAATTGAAAATATGGGTATTTCAGTAGGCATATTTTAAGTTCATTTCTTGTTAAAAAAGAAAAATCATGAACCTAACTAAGTTAAATTACAGTTGAACATTGTTTCTCTGAAATGAATTGCTTCTTAGAATAAAACATTGATGTACTATTCTTCTCTAGTGGTAGGGAATAAAAGTGAATCTACCAATTGTGTGATTAAATGTAGTAATCCAAAATGAATAAAAAACACACATACTAGGCTCTCAGATACAGTACCTATAGTAGTAGGCATCAATGTTAGCGACCCAACATTCCAACATTGCTTTCAATTCACAGTGATCTTCACTTTTTTTTCTGTCTGAAGATTGGTCTGCCTGTGTGTGTGTGTGTGTGCTGTGGTTCATGTTTGAGAAACTTTCTTTGGACATCAAATAATTCATTTGTCTGGTTGTTTCTCCTGTCAAATCTGGTTAGGAGATTACTGCGTTGTTTTTGTTTGCTTAGCTCATATTGTACTCTCTCTCTTTGTGATGCAGCTTTGGCTTTTTGTCTTGTGATAAAACTGATGTAAAAAAAAAATGTTTTTGTTATGATAGGCTGAGATACGTATCCCTTGTCTATTTTTTCCTTTAAATTTATTTAGTTGTCCTAAGAATGTTTCAAGTAGATAAACCTGCATCAAAATCACTATTTGTGGTATAAACAGAAATCAACAATCTGTATTTCCAGCTGTGTAATGCAAGTTCAGCTTTTCATGTAGCTGTTTAGCGTGCTTTGTAATTGTGTTTTTCTCTTAAACGTTAGCAGTCTTAAATTTTAAATGATGTATGTGTATACTATAATACTGCCCTGAGATGAGCTTGATTCTTATTTTTTTCCACCTGGAAAGATAAAAGTATTTCAACGAATAACATTTTTGTTGAAGCAAGTTAAAAAATAATTGAAATAGCAGCCATGTCATTTGTCAAATTTATCTCCATTTTTCTAAGAAGCTACTGACTTTTGTTTTGCACCTTTAGAATTATTAGCAAAACTAGAGAGTGTGAAATAGTGAGAGGTTTCATAAGAAAAATTGTGCGCATGTGTGTTGTGATAATCAGGGCGTTAAACCTTAGTAAAAACTCTGTCTGAAGATTGTTCCACTGCCTTAATTTCAATGAAGAAGCTAGCTCCCCGTATCAGCAGCACTATGAGCTCTTTTTTTTTTAAACGTCTCATGAAATCTACAGTCTCTGGTAAAACCATAGTTGTAGTTCATTTCTGAACTTTTATGTCTATATCAGACTTTGCAAAAGCCTGTTAGCCTATATTGAATGGAAGACATGATAAGGACGAAGGCAGGTATCACATGTTTGAAATTATAATAATAGATATGGCATCACTTTAAAAAAAATAGAATATTTATGTATGATATTTTGTTTGATCTAGCCCTTCACTTGTTTGTTGATTGTTGGGTTTTTTTGTCTTTTTTTTTATAATCTTCCTAAGCTACATCAAGGCTTCAGTTGCTGCAAAAGAAAAGCATCTGGGTTTTTTTTTATGTTTTGAATAGTTAGTCCGATGGTGTCAACATTTTAATGAATCTCAGGGTTGCAATTTCTGTTAGTATCTCTACCAGATTAGTATCATGTTCCGCCTTTTTAATCTAGCATCAAGATTTCTGAAATTCTGATGGCTCTTAGGCTGTAACAACAAAAGTGTCTTTTTCCGCTCTTGCCGATGTGAACAGTCAATACAGTTCCGTTTAAAAAAAATTCTTTGCATTGTAAGCGTTGCGAAGCTTTTGTCCTGTACGTCAAAAAGCAATATATAAAGGAATTATATTGCTTATAGTACAGATTGGTGCATATTCCGAAAAGACGCCTTTCTTATGTTTCTGGCATTACATCTTTAGAAGCAAGAAATACATGTATACTGTAACGATATAGTTAAAAATGTAAAATTAATTTGTATCATTTTTTCTGCTTTCGTTGTTCAGTGTGTCTTTGTAAAATTTTTTTTTTTTTAAATACGAGGATAATCACACACAAGAATTCTAAGAATTTGAAAGACACCATACTGTAAAAACTAAGTATGGAACTTTTGGAAAAAAATACAAGAAAGAACACAAATTTGTTCGACAGAACACTGTAATTTTAAAACAATTAAAATAAGGAGGTTTAAAATTCATACGGTTATATATTTTTGTATAATTAATCTTTATAATGTTGTTAAATCTTTGAAACCTGCAATATATTTTAGTGAATTTTTTTAAGGTGATCTCAGATTTGCACAGGAATAGCCGGGGGGAAAGAAGAGGTAATAAAACAAGAAAATTGGGGTTTTAAGTTTGGGTATCCTTTTGGTTCAGATGAAATGTTTTTGTATGCTTTCCCTCAAGGCTTTTCTCTTGTAATGAAAGTTCAATAGCCCATAAGACATGTTCATTGGTCCCCACTTTTTGTGTGAGTTTTTCTTGGCAATGGTATCATGTAGCTCAGTATAAAGTACATTTTTTGTTGTAGGATATGTACAAGCATGTTTTGCATGTATTGCATGTCGTTGTTGAACTGTCTTTCATACAACTTCAGAAATGTCACATTACGAGACGGTCAAACAGTGGAGGGAAACAGCTAGGCTTCTACAATTTAAACAGTGATAATTTCAAAATGCATTTTTTCAAAGTTCTGATTCTCAGTCACAAATTTCATGTGGAATTGGGTTTGTAACCCACCTAGATATTTTCTCTGCTTAAAACTGCTATGTAATTATTTTTAAGTCTTCTCTTGGTTTGAATATTGGAATCAAGAGAATTTTTAACCTGGAGCTACATGTTAGGAATGAGTGACGTGGGGGTTGCTTGATAATGATAGCACATATTCCACACTCACTCAGTTCACAGAGCCTGGACTGGGCTTTCTAGTTTGGCAGATGTCGTTCATCTGTATACTAATTATTACTCCAGTAGTCAATAAATGACTCTTAAAAATTTAACACAATATACATTTCCTCAAGAAAAATTTGCGTTTAAAAACGAAATTATTTACAGCCTTTGCCATGCGTTGTGATTAAAGGAAACATTTCGTCTATGATTCCTTAGTTATGATTAATTTGTTAAATGGATATTTTGTGTGTACTGGTATGACTGATCTGATTTTTTAGTTGCTATTACTGTCAAATGATTTGAATATAGTTATGAAAGTTGTTGTTTTGGGATTTTTTTAATGATTGACCTGCAAATATTTACAGGTATTGTGAGCATCAATGGATTTGTTGCTGTAAAATTCTATGAATGAAAAATAATATTAATAAAAAAAAAAGAAGAGTATAATTTTTTTTTGATTCATTGCCCCTTGCGCATATCATTAAATTATTTCCCTTAAATTACAGTCTTGAGTTTTTCTGTACCTGTCCAGCATTTTTGTGGTACTGCCATACACCAGAAAAATTATCAGTATAATATTGTGTTTATACAACCATGTATTTCCATGTTGGACCTTTACGTACTTTATTTGGGCTAACATGCAGGCGAATGGCTTATCTGTATTCTGTATGGTGGAGGAGAAAAGAAAATACATGTAATGTTCCTCAGTCGTACTTACATCTATTCATAAAACGAGTAGGACAAAATTGTGCCACTTCCACTGAGAGCAAATAAAAATACATTTAGTCATAATTGTAGTTAAATCAGTGGATAATAGGATATTTTTCTTCCATATCAACCATACGTTCTGTACTGTACTTGTCATTTCTTCTCCAAAAAGTAATAAAATTCAAAAACGAATGAGAATTTGATCTGGACCAGAAGAATGGAGAACTAGAGAAAAGTGTCAAATGTTTAAATAGAACTAACTGAACCTATTCAATACGAGTTGAATTACGGTTTTGATTTTGAGAGTTACAAATGTATACAATCATGTAGATCTGTACTTGAAGAGTTTATACCTTAGATGAGAATTTAAAATCAAAGCTGACCCTGCCAGCCGCAAACTGAATACACGCAAATTTAGGAATTTCGTTGAACATTTTTATCGTTTATATAATTATTTTGTTATTATTAATATAAATACAATCATTGTCATGTATCTAAGTCAATTGGTTCTCTAGACAAACCAGCCTTGGGCCAGCTGTATAATGTTTTATCTCAGCTGGTACCCCAAAATAGGATTCTAATTCTTAGGATATAAAGAAATCGGACACATGCTGCAAATCAAAGGCATCTGAAGGATTAAAAAATGTAAATATACAGCGGCCTTTTATAATGTCGCCTTCATAATGTTACGAGTAAAATCTCACTACACAGGTATAAGAAGGCATTGTACTTATTTGACACAAGCCACATGCAGCATTTTAGCCTGGCTTTTCTCGTACAGTTGTTTCCAGAATAGAAAGAGCATCCGTCATCCCCCTACTTTTAATCTGTATTTAGGACTTGCTTGGTTTTTGCCTCAGCGTGTTGCTTTCAACCCGGGCTCAGTATATCTGAGCTCTTATAGAACATTAACGAATAAAAGATTCTAGCCCTACTCATTGTGATGTCATCAACATCCAGATCCTTATTAAAATTCTTGCCCGTCTCCATCATAAGGGTTTTCAGTGTTATCACAAAGGTCTTTTTCATGAGGATATCAAAATTATGACTAACACATTGCAGTACAGAAAAGCATAGTAATATAATAAATAAGAGAACAAAAACAATGTAAAATTTTTGTAAATATCTTTTTTTTTTTACACAGGATTTGCAGTGGTGACGGATAGTGCTACCAATTTTCATCCCTGACTTCCTCCACACCCTAATTTATTAATAAATCAAGAAAAATCTAAATTTGCCATGAATAAATGACAACAAAATGCTTCCAAAGATAGCCAAAAAAAGGTAAAAACATGTACATGCAATGTTCAATATTTACATAAACTCTTCGCCCCCAAAAATGATACATTCAGTTGGTTGTTGTTTTTTTTTTATCCGAGTTCATTTTAAATATGATTTCTATAAGCTAAAACTTTAAAACAATATTTTAACAAAGAAATGTATAAACAAACAAAAGTTTGTTTTAAATACATGTACATGTTAATTTTGTTATGTTAAATAATTACATATTCTCTTTGCCAAATAAAAAAGGGGTGAATTCTTTCGATGTATAGGCTAAAAGAATATTTCAACAAAGAAATATTTCATATTTATAATACAAGTAGCAATAGTGATGTACACATTTGCCCGATATTTCACGGGGTGAAAATGACATTAATCTTCATATTTTGTCATTTGAATTATCTGGGGGCTGCACTGTCTCTGTGTGGCAGCATGTAAAATTTGTCAGATTTTAGTCTTCGGATCTGTCCATATCTATAGCATATATAATGCTGATGTTACAATCATGCTAAGCAACAAACTCAAACCTGGTCACTCTTACCAGCTGTGCGTGCTGAGCTTCAAATTGAAAAATTTGGTTTGTTGAGGCACAAGTGATGCGGCTAGTTTGTGCTCAAGCCTTTGTTGGTACTTAGTACACTTGATGGTATAGTACTAGTAAATAATGTCACTGCGTTACCATTTAGGCATAAGTCTTTTGAGATAATCAAGAAAAACTCATTCTCTTAATTTTTGCCTTATATTCACCATAAGTTTTTAATAAGATAGACCAAATCCTTTCCAGCCCATTTTGAATCTGAAAGTTTTGTTGGATCACATTTTTACCTTTATAACAATAAATTACTTGCACTTTAGCACAAGTCTCACTTACCCCATAATAGTAGCACTGTGATGATATAAGGAATTACGTGCTGTACGCAGCACAAGTAGAAAAGGGTGGGCTCTCCATGGATGAAATTGGAAGGTTGTATTCACTGATTTATTATTAATCAATTCTTTGATTAGTCTACTTACTTGCTACAGGTATAGTCACTCTATTTCTAACCCTGCCTTCACGTTCGCCTGTCTTCATGAAGACCAATTTACATGTAGTCCATTAGAAATGATAAAAACTGCTTCAAATTTGTATTAATACATGTTGTAAATCAAATAGACATACACAGATTCTCCAAACAATAACGCACAAAAGAAAATATTAATAAAAAAAACATAAAAATTGTTTATATCACAAAGAACTACATGAATTAAATTCTTTTTCATTGCTTCAGTAAAGATTATCAAAAGAAAAAAAAATGGTGTTTGATATTTGCCTATATCCTAAATCTGCAACTTAGAAAATTACCAGAAAGCCAAAACTTCATAGCACTGACTATCATGAGAAACGATGCAAAAAAAATTTTTTTAATCATTTCAGTGCATTATAGTTTTTTATACTAAAATTTCTCCAGACTATCTTATTTCATAAGTTTTCTTGTCTCAAATTGTGATATGAAAGTTAACTAGCCTTTTTAGGACACGGTATCTCAAGTATACAAATGGTATACAGTATACACTGTACCATTTCAAATAGTGTAAAATAGTGGCTTTCCGAGCGGATATCAGCATCACGAAAAATGTTAACACAATAATGTACAGCTAATCAAAAGCACATGTAATTAACGTTTGTTCTACTCTACTTTTTTTCTTTTTTGGTTTTCTTCTTTTTCTTACTGCTCTTGGAGGGGCTTTCTGAGTCTGAGCTGGGCATCTCGGATTTGACGGTAACACGGCTGACTGTCAGTGAGGGCTGTGAATCTTCCTGCTCGTATGTACTGTTATCAACCGGTTCAGTCTTGATGGTGGGTGCTTTACTGAGCTGTGTAGCTTCAGGTTTCGTTTCTTCTAATTCTTCTTTTTCTTGCTTTGGAGGGTTTGCACGATTGGTGATGCTATGGAAAATTTAAAAAAAATGAAATTTTAAAAAATCTCATCATAATGAAATGAACATGTGAACACAAATGAAACATACTGACTAATCTGTAAAATTGAAGTTCATGAAATATAAATAGCACAGCCTGGTATACAAAAGAACAACGGTGGACATGCTGGATTAAAGTGTAGAGCAATTATCTCAAATATGATAACCAGGGTTCTGTCCTGCAATCAATATGAATAATTGCCACTGGTGATTGGATTGGTGTCAGTATAAATAATAATGTGACTATTTGAAACAGAAATTCTGGTATCCACAATCCATCTCTATAGAGCAACATGCAAACCACTTTCAGACTTAGTTTTTAAATCCGCCGATTTATTGGATCATGTTTGGGAAGCTAGGAGAGCAGCGAGTTTTTACTGAAAAATCAAGACATGTCTAAATAGTGTCCATATAGTTGGACTCTTACTTTCTCTGCTTCAGTACTGGGTAGGTATTAATCTTATTGGTGCTGTACAAATCGTTTTGAATATTATATCCAACTTCATTTCTTGGTGGATTACTACACAACTCTAATTAAAATTTTAGAGCCATGCCAACTGAGTCTTTGACATCTTTCCTGTCATTCTATCTTTCTGTATTCTCTATCTATCGATCTTTTCAAGAGGACGAAAAGAAGGAATAAGAAAAAGAAGATGAAAATAAAAACAAGAAGAGGAACAAAATGAAGTAGCGTAATAGTGATGTGTTAGAAGAGGAGGAGGAGCAGAGTAGGAGGAGGTGTAGCAGGAGGAGAGGAGGAAGAGCAGGAACAAGAGGATGAGAGGCGTAGTAGTAGGAAGACAAGCAGAAGGAGGAGGAGCAGAGGGAGGTGCAGCAGGAGGACCAGGAGGACATGCAGAAGAGAAGCAGGAGGAGGAAAGAGAAGGAGGGAGGAAGAGCAGGAGGGAAAAATGGCAGGAGAGAGGCAGAGTAGAGGGAGGAGGATCAAGGGACGAGAAGTGGACAAAAAATCATTTTGAATTATCTGAACTCTATTGCACTTAACACAAAATTAGACTACACAGTACATGTATTTTATTCCAGAGAAAATGCCTGGATTGTAAATCTAATGTTTGCTTTGTTTAAAGTAACTTTACCTTTCCAGTGAGCCTCTCATGAACATTATTTCTCCATCAACCACCACCTCCGTCACAACAAACGAAACAGAATCTCCAATTTGAGGTATCATCTCTTCATTATCAGGAATTGACAGTGAAGCATTAAAAATGCCCAAAACAAGACATCCAAGATGGCTATAACTTTGCTGGGAAGTGAAAGAACGAAAGTAGTATGTGAAATGGTATGCTCACTATTACATTTTAACACATTTAAATAAAATTGTCATTTTAAAAGAATGAAGATTGTTTATATGCATGGATTATAAACACTAGCAACTATTTAAGCTTAAATTTGGCAAAGTTTCAACTATTTCAGAATATTTTGGGCTCATCTTCAAGTTTCAGTATAATGTATAAATACTAGTTCAGTCCTAAAGCAAAGACAGTTCTATAAACTTTGACATTTAATCAACAACAAAAGCTATGTCATACTGTTCCTGGGTTAACATGAGATAAGTGCCATTTTGATATTACCGTATCAATATCTTTTTTTGTATTTTTTACCAGTAGATATTTTATGTTATGTTAAAAAAATAAAAACTGGGGGGGGGGGGGGGATCTAAAAATAAAAAAATAAAATGAGAGATATATATATATATACATGTATGTCCTTGCTGCACTAGCTCAGTAAAATTATATTATAGTACTCTTACATACATATTGTATAATTCAATTTTGTTTGCCTATGAAGACTATGATGTAACCTGCTGCTTTTTTTTCAATTTGCCATTTAATTCTAAAATCTAAATCCAACCATAAAAAAGGATACCATGGAACCACAAATATGCCAATCTGAAATTTGTTCGATGCTTAAGTCATCATATTGGGAAAATAAATTTTTTTGAGCCACTAACAACGACCCCCAGTGCTTTCTTCTCTAACACTACAGTAAGAAACAAAGTATTATATGGTTGAAACTAGGGGAAACAAGACATACAGTACATAGTCATTCTGTTGCCCACACAAAAATATTTGTCTGCAATAAGGAGGATTTCTAAAGAAAAAAGGAAAAGTGCTTAATTTAATTTTCTATCAAAATTGAGAGACTTTGGTGGTAAATTTGCTGTTTTCACAACAAAACACAAAAGTATATTGGTAGTGAGAAGAATCAAGCTTACTGCCAACAGTCATTAAATACAGAAATGTACACTTTCTTTATTCCATGAATTATTTTCCTAAAAATTGCTGCTTTTAATTTTTGTTTAATGTATTTTATAGTTTTCTGTTGTCGGTGTTTCTTTTTCATTGGGAACATTTTGCAATTGAGCAACAACATGCCATAAATTTGGATTAAAATCCGCTCCTGTTCAATGAGTCTCACTTTGTTGATGATGCCCTCTAGAATGAGTCCTGGCCGCGGAGAAAAAACAGCGAAGTCTGCCTCCACCTCCATACTGATGTAGCCCTCAACCACAAGATGGCGCTCACCAACAACCTTCAAATTCTTCACATCTAACAAGGCCCCATGCAGTCTAGAAAATAAAACACAAAAATTGTTTAAAATTTGGTGGAAACTGTGTTCTAGGGCTAGAGTCAAAGTATAAAATTTTTAAGTAGATTCATGTATTGAATCGAGGTTGCTGTTAACTAAAATTAGTTATAAAAGTGATTGTGTTTAAATGTCGCAAGGCTTTAGGCCTACAACGTACATTTTTATTGTTTAATTGTCCACATTTCAATCTAGCATTGTAAAATTAAGCAGCTGAAACTGAATAATAGAACTAATCTACATTCTTACTTGTCCGAGTACTTTCTCTTGTCCTTTAGTAATGCCGATTTCAATGCCGAATATCTCCTCCTTTTATCAACAGGGTGAAGGAAAATATGCTTTCTGATTGTTTTATGGGAAATGGCGACCATGATTATTTTAGTCTATCTAGATTCTAGATTCAAGAGTTTGGATTCTAGAATGTTTTAACCAAAGTCCTCTAAATCGAGTCTGAGAGATCTAAATCTAGATTTAGATCTAAATCTAGACAAATTCAAATCTATCTCGAGATCAAATTTGTTAATGTCTATGATAACTTAAGCCCATATTCTTTTCTAATTAATTTAAATGACTACAAAAAATGTACACAGTGTAAGAAGAATCCACTAATTTACGAGTGCTTAGCTCTAAACACGAAAACAGTGCAGGTGGGTTTCACTTTGGATTTGGATGTTTGGCTCTGGGTCTACTTTCGTTTTCGCATTTTCGGGTGTTGTTTTTATTCACAGTAGCCGCCCTTGTCAACCGCACTACGATTTATTTTGGTGTAATGAATGTATAAACTGCTTTTATATGAACTATAAGGTTCAAAGCTTCATGAGATAGACACATTTATAATGTCTCTGTATACACAAATTTATTTCATCGACTTTGAATAAAATTTGAAAAACGTGCTAACCAACTAAAGAAGTTACCAAAGGCAAAATAAAAAAACTAGCAACAATAACATCACAAATTGTCAAGTATCCAGGCAACGTGATTTGGCTGGTCCTGTGAAGGGTGTAGAAATAAACAAAGAAGTAGTAGTAGTAGTAGTAGTAGTAGTAGTAGTAGTAGTAGTAGTAGTAGTAGTAGTAGTAGTAGTAGTAGTAGTAGTGATGGTGATGGTAGGAGGAGGAGGCACCTTGGAGTCAGGATCTAGGGTTGTAAGTACAACGTTTGGGTAACTTCTGTTAGTCACAGACCCTCTTATTCTAATATTGTTACGACGAGATGCAAGCTAACGCCAGTTCCAGTTTTAATAGCGACCAAGGATATTTAAGTCAATTAAGATCGACCTTCTATGAGGTGTGTGTGGTATGAATGGTATTAGCTGGGTTGATTAAAAATTGCTATCTAAAATAAGTAAAATAACCTGCGAAATTCATTCACACCCATGGAGTACTTAATATAGTAAGCCATGTTCACACCCCTATGCCGATATTTTCTGAGTCAAATGTTACAGAGACAAGGAGCGAGAGGGTGAGACATAGAAAAAGAGAGAGCGAGAGAAACAGAGACAGAGCGAGGAAGGGGGAGGGGGGGGAGGTGAAAGCAAGAGAGATAGAGAGAAGGACGCGAAGGGAGTGAGATAGAAGGGGAAGGGTGTGTGTGTGTGTGAGAGAGAGTTGTAGTTGGTTGGTTTAACGCCAACGTCAGCATAATAGGTATATTGTGACGGCCCCAAGACAGACGCTGACAATTTTATTGTGCCACACACGAGCAGGCGGGATCACCATGACTTGTCTCAGCCGTAACATTAAACTACTAACCACCCCACCCCTACTGGTTTGAAGGAGCCGACCAGTGACTAGGCGACTATAGGCTTGTTTAATTTTAACATACCGGGTATGACTATTTTTCATTTCTTTTGTTACATTGTTTATGTTGTTGTTATTAATAATATATATATACACATCTTTACCAAACTTAACTTGACAGAACATAACCAAATTCACCATTGAAATATCCTTTAAAAAAAAATTAAACAGATGTCTTTGTCTCTCTCACTACGAAACTGGTTGGGTCGGTGTCAGTATAATGTGAATGGCTGAAACAAGAGTCATTGTACCCCCATACTGTCTGTGCGTGGCAGCACGTAAAATTATCAGACATATATCTTGAGACTGATCCTCAATATAGCAACAAACAGACACCTGCTCACGGTGGCTGAGGAAGTAGTAACTGTCGCATGTGCTGCAGGCTTGCTGAAGGAGACAAAGAGATAGTAATGCATAAACTATAATTAGCCAGTATTTAGGATTCTGTGGATGCACCAAAAAATTAATTTAATTAGTTTGAGACATAGAAATGAGACTGTGGCGATTCAACATTTTAACGTTGTCATATTTTCATGAATTTCTCGACCTCGCTTATATTACAAGTTACATGTAATGTATTAAACTTGATTAACAGGCAACAGGAGTCTCGTTACATCCGCCATGCATGAATGCGCAGAGTGGATTATAACTTTTTGTTCCATCCGTGTAGCTTGAAATGTAACTCGTGATAATTATATTCCGCAAGTGCCTGAACAGGAAAAAGACATTTCTTTTTAATTGCGTTGTGAAAGAACCTACTAAAAGTAAAATTAAACTAAAATTTTAAAAGGACACAATTAACCATGCTTTTCTTTTTTTTTAAGCACTCCCAGATCTCATTTGCTTTGGTGGGTGGGGTAGCCTTGGGGTAGAACATCGCCCCCTACTGGTTGGGTCGGTGACAGTTTAATGTAAACGGCTGAGACAAGAGTCATCGTGATCCCGCCCTGCCTCGTGTGTGGCAGCACATAAAATTGTCAGACGTCTGTCTTGGGGCCCGCACACAATAAATCCTATACAGTGCTGACGTTGGACGTTAAACTAAATCAACTACAACTACCCGATTTAGACCCCGCCCCAATCCCCCATCCATTGCAATCTAGATTCTGAATATATCTAGATTTAAATGCCCCTACCTTTTTTAATTTACATCTAGCTACAAAGAGAGCGGATGAAAGGATACTGAAAGAAAGTCCTCAATCCTACCCCCCCCCCCTTTTTTTTTCGTACCCAATATGTTTTTAAGCGTAAACCAGTGATTCCAACAAAGCACAGTATACTAAAGTCCAAGCGCTTGCCAAATTCACGCTTGTTTCGCCGCGCCTATAAAAAAAGGGGGGCAGCGAGATGCAAGATTTTAAAAACAACGGAAAAAGTGCTCTCTCGAAATTTTTTTTCCGTGTTCTAAGTTTTGTGGCGAGACTGGGCTGGCTTGTTTATTCAATAAAATTGAAATAAAAATGATAGTTTTTTTTTAGATTTTATTTCCTAAGCTATGCGTGGGTAGTTCCTTGCTCCACAGCGATCGGGAGGCGAACAGGCTCAAGTGGTTGAACGTTGGTCACCCAATAAGGATATCCCCGGTTCGAAAATCATGATCGATAAATAATGTATTTTTCCGACTTCGTCCCCTGCTGCTTAGGTGGGTGTCAGTCTAGTGTGACCGGCTGAGACATGAGTCTCTGTGTGGCAGCAGATCAAATTGTCTTGGGAGTCGTCCACAATAAAGCATTATAGTGGTGACGTTGGACGTTAAGCAACCAACTGTCCAGCACGATCCGCCCATTGAGCTCTCTAGTCCTCGCAATTCGTAATCTGTGGTAATTTGCACACCAGGGTACATCTGTACTATATGTAGGCCTACTTCTTTAACTAGAGTGATAATCCCACCAGAGCGTGTGAAGTATTTAGAGGTTCCACGTTGAGAATTTTCAGTAGGTGGGTCCGGGTAATTGAGGCGGTTCATTTCTTCTTTAAATCTTCGTAAAAACTGTCTGAAGATTGGCCAACGGTCTTGGTTTCAATAAAGAGATAGAGTGAGGACGTGTAATGCTAGCTCCCCACATCAATAACACTGTGAGCTCTTTTTTGTGAAACGTCTATAGTCTCCGGTTCCACTAAGATTGTCCAGCAAACTCGTATATGACATTGTTTTATCATGCAACTAATAATAATAATATTGTTTACAAAAAAAATCTTTCTTTTTGTGTATTGTTGTTCATTTGGTGTCTTTACGTCCA
>RQTK01000105.1:349303-359303 GCA_003991915.1 Elysia chlorotica | reverse complement strand
TGGCTGACTAAAACCGAAAATCTAAAATAAAGCTCACGTCTTCTAACAAAGTCACAGTTCTAATATCAATAATTAGCTGATTAATATAACCATCGTGTTGGCTCATAAACATAATCTCTACTAGTTGGTTCATTGTTTGTATAATGTTATTGGCTATCATAATGACCTGCTTAACACACCATGGTAACGCACCTTTAGGTTCTCCTTCTATAAATCTATGGAAAGCACATGTTTAAAATACCTTCAACTGTTGGTGTCCCGTGTTATCGGCAACTATTCAATTCAGACATCAACCTAAAATTGGCTTCCAATTCGTAATAAACGTTTTTTTTTTAAATTGTAGGCTAAAATTGTAGAATGAGACATAATATATTGTATAAAAAATCAAATAGAACCCAAAGCTTTGTACACTCCGAAAGACGAAAACATAGTTCCAATACATCATCATCTGAAAATGTATTCATTTTCCCAGAAATGGCACCGTATTCAGGAGGAGATGAAACAAAACAAAAAAAGAAAACATCATTATTAGAATGATAACGAATGGCACTTTGAGTTTCAGAATGTTGACAATATTAAAATGATATAAATTGTTAAAAAATCAATGTACATATTTACAAACATATTGCCAGATAAAAATGCCAGAGCAATAGAATAATAATGCTCAAGGATATACCACCAGTAACTGTCAATACATCTTGACTTACTTGACTTAAGCCTCTTGATTCCTTGAGGAACATAGGGCCTCAACAAAGCTCCGCCAACGGACTCGATTTTGGCAGGTCCTTCTTAGCATCGCTAGGCTTCTAATCAGGAGAACTGAACTCTCAAGTTTAGTTATAGGTCAGGGCAATGAAGGATTTATATGGTCGGTTGTTTCAGTGAATTTATGAGAAATAAGCCCTATTATCCGCCTTTTCCATTGCAGTTGTAAAAAACTGAGATTAGTTTTTGAACCCATCAGCGCGAATTACATGTACATACATTGCGCTTTGATACTTCGGTGGAAAGTGAACATAATTTTTATTACTACTACTACTACTATTATTATTATTTTTATTATTATTATTACTATTATTTATGTAGCCTACTTGCTTATAGTGAATAGTTCAGACTGCGATCCGCACGAGGATAATGGATGACATAATCAAGCCCCAAAGGTATAGAATTTTCTGACTGCTCGTGGGATGTGTTAGTCTCGGATAGAGCCATTATTGGACGCCGGAGGAGACTGCTTTGGCTATTGTCTTTGTCCTCGCCATTGGCCATGTTATCGCAAGCTCTATGTTAATAAACCAGCAGACCTGACGGAGGCCAAACTGAGGTACGGAGCGCGGTCAGACAAAATGTATGACGACCTCCTAGTACTACATGTAGTAGGGATTCCGGCAACAAACTCTATTTTCTCGTAAATGATTTTTTAAAAATTACATTGGACCGGCAGCTTTTATGTTGTCTTGCATCAAATACTGTTTGACGTATGTATGTGCGATTGTGTGTACATGTTTGTAATCTGTGAATAATTATATACATCTGTGTTACACTGTAACCAAACGAAATTTCCCAAGCGGACTAATAAAGTAATATCTTATCATAATATCTTTTATCTTAAATAACATCTACAGCCACGCTTTGGTGGTAATGAAAAGTAAACATTGAGAGACAGGGGGAAGAGGGGGTATGAAATGAATGGGAATGGTAGATGAGAAATCAGAGCTAGGCATATGATTGTAAACGGTGATTATAATTCATTTCTCCATAGAGGTCAAGGGCGTCAAAACTCATTAGCTAGAAAGCACTCAGTTCAGTCAAAACATTTTACGAATGACAAATAAAATTTCTTCTTGTCAAAATTAAATCTGTTGTGTAAGGTTATGGAGAAAATGAAAAGATAAACATGAAGAAAGTCCAGCAGGCTTGATTTAAAAATTGGAAACTGTTGCTGTATTTTAAAACAGTAATACAATATATAAAAAAATAACAGCAACGATTGATGCAGATTTTAACATTATTTACAGAGCAATTCTAAAAGCAAGCAAACTCTTATTATAAATCGTTTTAAAGACACCCTTTGCTTAGTGAGCAGTTAGGCGATTCAAAAGGTTTATCAAACATGTAGATGAGAGTATGGTAGTCTCCATTCGTCGGCCCTGCTATGGTAATGAGGCCATGTTACTGATCCTATTGTCATACGACTACCAGACAGTATAATTATCTATAAAGTATACGCATAAACAACATGATAGCAAATAAACGTATAATGCAATTGTGTCAAAAGGTAGTAAAAACAAGAAAAACAACATGACAAAAGGCAATAGTAATATTAATTGATGCGATAAAACAGCGAAGCTAGGGCAGTCCCTTTGTTCTTTTCGTGTTTTTGCTAGTTTGCTATTCATTTAATGTGGGGTTTTCTTTGTTATGTCATATGACGATGGGGAGAAACCATGGTGAATCGGGCACAAAATTGGAAGATGGAAAAGTATAACTATATCGTTTCTAGAAGCAAAGATGCTTATTCGAAACTGAAAGATAAACCCATTCTATATTTTAGAGGGTCTCTCTCTATGCAGCGTGTCTGGTGTAGCCTCCCATACAATCTGCCTGAAGAGCTCTCTTTCTTAAGTGATTCTTCCCGTCTGGCTGGGCCTCCTATGTAGCCAGTCGCTGATATCATCTATCCAACTTTTTGTAGGTCTGCCATCTCTTCGTTTTGTCCCCAAGCGTTGCTTCTATGATATGACTTTCGAAACTGTCATGTCTTTTCAGGTTCCAAAAGTACAGTGTATTTTAGTTTTATTTATTTGCTGGTATACAAAAGCAAATCGGGCTTGGTCTTATGTTCTTTTAGTATGCCGTCATTTCGTCTGTGTGCTGTCTATGGAACTCAAAGCATTTTTCTGTAGCATATTGATTCAAAAGAACAGTTTCTTTTCACCTGTTTTTGCAGTTGTCCAACCATATCCATATGTGGCAATGAGATATATGGAGGATCTTATGATTTTCATTTTTGTCTCTTTGTTGTTTCTCTTCCAGAGTTTTCCAAGTCTTTTCATTTGTGCCAGGGTTGTTGATATTCTTTCATTTATTTCCACTGAGCATTTGATGTCTCCGTCAATCCTAGAACCTAGGTATTCAAACTGGTCTACATGCTCCACCCTTTCTTCGTTTACTATTACATCTGCAATGGAGCACCTGACATCAGTCCTTTCTTTTTGTTGTGCTCTTTAACTGTTTGGACCAGCTTGTCAATTCCCCCAGGGGTTGTAGAAAGCAAAACAATGTCATCAGCGTACCTCAGGTCCCTTACTTTAAGTCATTGGATGCAAGGCTTATTAACAATAGTTCTTCTTTGATCGTGTTCAACATTTCTCATTATGGCTTCGGTATAAAAACTGAAGAGATGTGGCGAGAGAATGCAGCCTTGTCTTACGCCTGTGCGAATAGGGAATCAGTTCTAGAGGGTACTAGCTCAAAACTTATACCACCGACTCGTGCCTGGTTCACCCTGGTTGTCTCACATAATAATTTTTATTTTGTGCGTTTAAATCAAAGAATTTATTCTAAGCAATGTCTTTGTCACTCGTATACATGAATAGATATGGAAAGGCTTGGGTCGGAAGAAGAATTTAGATGTGGCATCCAGTGTTATGAATATGATCTACTTTGGAGTCCAACAACTCTATGGAGCATGCTGAAGAAAAACAAATTGCCTTCTAAAACGTACTAAGCATTGGAGTTAGTTAAATGAATACAATTATATAGTCTCTATTCATAAACATTCTAAGACAAAAGAATGACGTAATTTGCGTGGATAAAAAGTAATGCAGTGTAACCAAATCAAGAACATTGCTTTCTTTATCATGAAAAAATATTATGGCAAGCATTGTACAGGTGGTGGTATAGAAAACTCTAGTACATTCATCATCCTGTCGCAGAAAAATTATTTCACAAAATGTATCATTCAGTCTGAAGAAAAACACCCACAAAATCTACCTACTTTTATTCAAGCTACAATATTTTCGCTACACTGTCATTTTGTATTATGGGTTAGGTCTAGGCCAAACTGAAGAACATGCGAGAAATTAATTCAAACTGGCTGCTTTTTTTTTTCAAGCAACGCGTCCAAAAATATCGCCAGAAGCTGTTGAGGACTGGAAGCTCATTTTTATCCAATAAAGAATTACCGTTGGATGGCAGTGTGAAGATTTATCACTAGAATGTCTATTTATGGTTATATTTGTGAATTTAAAGTTTAATCCCTGCCTGATGCGCCTATCCCCTCACAGTAGTCGCACCGACACGCAGGGGATCGCTCTACATCTCCGAGAGGAATATCGCCCCAGGCCTGACAGCAGATGCTGGAACATGGCGTCTGACGCAACAAAGATGTCCGCAGGACATGAGGCAGCTCCAAATCAGCAACCTTTTCTCTGAACGTTGGGCTGTAAACCCACGGGTTGGGGCCTGCCTCTGTATGGTCCTTGTTTGATGGCTGACAGGCCAAGTCCCGGGTTAAGATCGAAGTGACCACCACCTGGCACAGGTTGAACAAGGGCTGGGGTCGCGTGGCGAGAAAGTCGAGAATTTCCAACGTCTCCGAGGAACTGCCATCCTGCAGGAACTGACGCAGCTCGGGATCCCAGCACAGCCGCACGATGTCGAAGCGCGTGAAGAACTGGTTGGCTATGAAATACCGGGCCATGTTCGGGCGGTTGAAGAGCAGGGCCGCGGCAAGCGGAGACACTCGTGTTGTCTCCAGGTAACATTTGAACTTTCGCCGGAATTTTATCGAGGTGTCCGGATACCGGCACGTCACAAACGCCATATCTAGCGGCGGAAAGCCGTGCATGACTAAAGCCCTCACGACAGAGCTGTACCCGCAGCTCACCATCTCCTGAACACAGCTCAGGTGTCTGCGTGACTTGGTCGGGTCCGCTCCATGGCGCAGCAGTTTGACGGCGATGCTGCAGTGCGCACCGTTTATGGCGCACGTGAGCGGAGATTCCCCGTAGTTTGTGACCGTGTTCACGAGCGCGCCACTCTCTAGCAGCAGTTTGACGCCCGGATCGTTCCCAGCCCGCACCGCGACCATTAGCGCCGTGTCCCCGTCATCGCCCTCCACGTCTAGCTGGGCCCCCGCTGCGATCAGCTGCTGCATGCACTGGAGGGGCTTGTCTCCGGGGGCTGATGCCGCCCACATCAGGGCAGTCATGTTGTAGTCATCAAGCTCATTCAGTGCTGAGACGGGCAAATGGTGGGCTAGAAATTTGACGCATTCCACATTTGCTTCTTTCACGGCGATGGTGAATGCAGTGTCTCCTTCTTCAGACGTTGCGTCCAAATCGGCACCAGCCTCGACTAGAAAGCGCAGACATCTCAAGTTCCCCCTCAAAGCCGCGGACATAGCCGGTGTAATACCGGTGTATTCAACGTCGCAAAACCCATTGTTTTCAGAGCGAACATTCAAATCTGCACCGTATTGCACCAACAGTTCGACTAGTTCGCAGCTCACGGTATCGTCCTTGTCCGGACTTCCCCCCATGATGCATTCGATGATGGGCGGGAACTTCTGACAGCCGTCGCCATTGGGCGAGCACTGGCCCGACGCCAGCAGATTCTTCACTTTGCTTATGTCCCTTTCCCGAATAGCCTTGGAGAAGTTAGAGTTATCCATCGTTGTAAAGAAGGTCGTAAGTTCCGAAACCCGAAGTTTAGTGTTGGCAGATCTTAAATTCTTATAAGACAACAGGAAACGTCGATTTTTATTTCATGGTCGATTCGTGCATTTTTTAAAGTCTAATTACCACTGCTTCATTTCCCGAGGTAACAATAGTCGGATAAATGAAATCTTAGCTGTTTATTTCAGCGTGTGTGTGTGTGTGTATAAAAATGTAGTCTTTCTAAACAACAAAATCCGGTCACAACCACTCTCCTCCTTGACAGCGACTTTCTCACAGTGATGCATGTATCTGATAAGAGAATGAGAGAGAAAAAGGTGCATGATGTAATAACTTGAAAAAAAATTATAGAATTATTCATAGTTTGTTGATGTTGCTTTTGCAAGTCACTTTCATAAAAAGTATTCAAATTCAAATGTTACGGACATTGATAAGCAAAAGATAAACGAAGTGAAAGTAGCATTTTACAAACCAAACAACAACAACAACAACAACAACAACAACAACAACAACAACAACAACAACAACAACAACAACAACAACAATAACAACAACAACAACAACGGCAACAACAATAACAGCAACAACAAACATGACAAAAAACAAGAATACAATTGACCAAAAAAAAAACACACAAAAACCTGAACAGACAAATTAAAACAAAAGCATTGTCCTCCTGAAGAGAACAGAACACTAATACTCTTGATACGGCTCCTAACCCACAAACAATAAAACTTGCTACCTTGCTGTTACTCCTTTTACAACTACTAACGCGGTTGTAAAATGTTACTACTACAACTACAACAGCAACAACAACAACAACAACAACAACAACAACAACAACAACAACAACGGCAACAACAATAACAGCAACAACAAACATGACAAAAAACAAGAATACAATTGACCAAAAAAAACACACAAAAACCTGAACAGACAAATTAAAACAAAAGCATTGTCCTCCTGAAGAGAACAGGCCACTAATACTCTTGATACGGCTCCTAACCCACAAACAGTAAAACTTGCTACCTTGCTGTTACTGCTCTTACAACTACTAACGCGGTTGTAAAATGTTACTACTACAACTACAATAGCAACAACAACAACAACAACTACTACTACTACTACTTCTACTACTACTACTACTACTACTACTACTACTACAACAACAACAAGGTAATCTATTGTAACACAGCAAACAAAACAAAGAACAGGTACAGTATGCCTATGTTGAGGTATTATACAAGTTTGCACAGCTCTTATTAAGTTGACATACAAGACAGTGATATGTGCGTGTTTAAAATCTCTATTGAGTTGAGTAAAGTATACTTGCTATCAATGTTGACAACACTCTAAGCTTCACGCATGTTTGGTTGCTCGTGTGCCCAGCATTGAAGTAGGATCCTTTCTTACAACTATGAGTTAATAATAATTATTGTTCAATTGATTGAACTAGTAAGACACTAAGGCATAGGCTTTATAAATTTCTGAAAAACAAAAAGGTGTGGTAGAAATAAAGACATGTGACTGTTTTAATTATTAGCAGAATGACGTTTGCGTTTTGCTTTTTGATTTACCACAGGGGGCTCAAGTTCGCATGACAATAGCATGAGTCATGAGATTCACTGGACAGAGCAAAATATTATTGCCGTATAATTTATAAAGGGCAAGGACACATGGATAGCAGAGGTTCACCATTACCAGTACTTAGTTTGATTTGTATTTTTTTTTTAAAGATAGAAAATCAAAAAGATATAATTATGAATAAAATAGCCTTGAACGTGTTTCATGTATAATTATGCCTCATGGATCTCATGTTATAGTAAATGGAAACATCACTAACTGATTTTCTAGTTGTAATTGTATGAATCTGGTGTTATTACAATTTTTTTATATAAATGAGCGCATTTACAGATCTTAGAATGTCATGAGATAGGAAATATAGTCTATTTCTGCTCTTGTACGATAGATAAATAATTCATTCATTTTTTGCTCTTTAAAAATATTTTTTACCGGTAGCCACCATACTACTAACTAAGGCACTACCCTAAAAATTGTTTTCATCAGACACAAATCATGCCGATGCGACGTCCATAAACTATTCTACACTAGATTATTTCTTGTCCACCAAGTTTTCTTAAGTATGCAGTTTAAGCAAGATTTTTTAAAATAAAAAAAATACTATGTAACTTTTTTTTTAATGTTTTAATAACCAAAAAAAAAATAAATTTTTATTTTTCGGTGTGTTTGTACAAAACTGCTAGCTCAACCTTGTACGCCTCTACACTCATGCATATCGACAGTGCTGCAAATCGTATGTCTGTCATCATTGCGTGCGGTATTAATTTAGTTTAAGCACCAGCTAAATATACATAAATTAAGCTCATAGACTTACATACCAGACTTCCAAAAGTGTTTGTAGCTACTCGGAATATTCTGAAGTCTTCAAGGCTCGCAAAAGTTTTCTAAAAAGTCTAAAGGGCTCACTCGAAAAGCACGGAAACGTTTATACAATACCGGTAGTTTCCAGTATTCATTTGCCAACAGAATCACAAGGTGCGTAGAATTCGTGCTACATAGGCCTACCGCACTAATCTACTGAAAACTGCACTTACTCACAAATATTTTGATTATTAAAACTTGGCTGTACTTACTAGACTCTAGCTTTAATCCAAATCTAATCTTAAAGTGTCAAGATCTAGGAACATTTCAGGATTTTCAGTAAAGTTGGCCGAACTGTCACAGCCTGGACTCTATTGTCACTTAGCATATCGGTAGAGTGGCGTTGCTGGCTGGCGGCCCAATTCGGCTTTACATTGCAAAATTTAACTAGGCCTTACCAAAGAGATTCCCCTATTAATAACACAGGTAACAATAATTATAGGCGAAGGCGGGCTCGCGTGAACTCGGCGCCATGCCACCCTCACAGCCCAGTCACTTGAACTCACTTCTGCTGCGCAACGTTGGCTGCACAAGTTAATACTTAACAGGCGAATGGTGGCCTTGGTGTTGCAATCGGCTGTAACCAGCTGCTGGTTCGCGTTTTTGTTTTCTTTGTTTTCAAGTGTGTTTGTGTGTGTGTGGGGGGGGGGGGATAGGAGCGGCGCCTCCACAAGATCACCGCAGCTTTTCAAGTGCTTTAAAGCTTAAGTGATTGGCACTATATCAGGAGCAGCGGTAGTAGTAGTAGTAGTGGTAGCAGCAGCAACAGTGGTAGTAGTAGTAGTAGTAGTAGTAGTAGTAGTAGTAGTAGTAGTAGTAGTAGTAGTAGTAGTAGTAGTAGTAGTAGTAGTAGTAGTAGTATTCAAGGCACAACAAAAATTTTAAAACATGTATAGTGCACCTCTAAGAATGCAAAACGATATTAAGACGTAAGCTTTCGACATTTAAGTCTTCATCAGAAAATTAAAAATATGTTTACCTACACAATATTGAGAAATTTTGAGATCTTTGCTTTGTGTATAATTATAAGAGCAGAGATAACAGATTTTTTTTTTTTTTAGAAAGAGGATTTATACTTATGATCGTGTTGTAACATCTTACCACAGTGATCGCTTGTTATTTTACTGTTGTTGAGATCCATTATACATCTGGATAATTGTAAATTACTGGTTTAGATCTGGACATTCTTGAGTTGTATTCTTAACCCCTACACAAAGCGTTTATCATTAAAGCTTTTCTAGAAAGTATTTGTTGTAATCTTTATTTTGTTAGTGTTGCTAAAAAAAAGTGTGTCCGAGCCGACGTGAATTATAATTATTCAGCTTCGGTGTTCGATCATCGAACGGGTTACCTTGACCACTGCTTCGCTAGTTGGGTATGTGCCAGTAAAATGTGATGGTGTTGAGATCCATTATACATCTAGATAATTGTAAAGTGCTGATTTAGATCTGGACATTCTTGAGTTGTATTCTTAACCCCTAAACAAAGCGTTTATCATTAAAGTTAAATCATTGCGTTTCTAGAAAGGAATTCTTGTAATCTTTATTTTGTTAGTGTTGGTAAAAAAAAATGTGTCCGAGCCGACGTGAATTATAATTATTCAGCTTCGGTGTTCGATCATCGATCGGGTTACCTTGACCACTGCTTCGGTAGTTGGGTATGTGCCAGTAAAATGTGATCATAAAAGACCTTGGTATCCCACTGTGCGATCCCGTCGCAACATGAGATCATTTTTCGGAGACATCAATTGAAAATGGATGACAATGAAAGCAGCATGACATAATATGGAGACAGAGAGAGAGAGAGAGAGAGAGAGAGAGAGAGAGAGTGAGAGAGTGTGTGTGTGTGAGAGAGAGAGAGAGAGGGGGGAGAGGGGG
>RQTK01000105.1:314384-349286 GCA_003991915.1 Elysia chlorotica | reverse complement strand
ATAGATAGATAGATAGATAGATAGATAGATAGATAGATAGATAGATAGATAGATAGATAGATAGATAGATAGATAGATAGATAGATAGATAGATAGATAGATAGATAGATAGATAGATAGATAGATAGATAGATAGATAGATAGAAAGGGACTCAATAAATAGATAAAATAGATACCGAAATGTTGCTGTCCTAATAGGGTTGTGTCCCTTTTATCAATCAAAATACTGTACTGAACTTTGTAGCGTTGGCAACTGTGTCCCTCCGCACATTCCAAAACTTCGCTGATTTCAATGCCTCTGTTTAATTTCGTACGTCGTCAGTATGAAAGTTCGTGGATTTTTTTTCTTTTTCTTTTTCTTTTCCTATATTGCGCTTCCCCTCAATCATTCCAGTTGTCATGAGATGGTTTAGTTTTATTCTTCTCATCACATGCCCAAAAAGGTTGCTTGGCGTGTACGAATTTTATCTATGATTATGAATTATATTTTTAGTCTGAGTAGGGTTGCT
This sequence comes from Elysia chlorotica, assembly GCA_003991915.1. Taxonomy (NCBI): domain Eukaryota; kingdom Metazoa; phylum Mollusca; class Gastropoda; family Plakobranchidae; genus Elysia; species Elysia chlorotica. The sequence continues at coordinate 348,777 of RQTK01000105.1, read as the reverse complement.
TTAGTTTAACTTCTTTGTTTTTCACGGCATTCGAAGTATTCTTCTGAGGACAACATTTCAATTGCTTACAGTTTCTTCTGTGGTTCGTTTTAGAGTGTCTGAGCCATGCATCCATACATGCGTTCAATAAAAAACTGAAGTGTTCTCTTTGTATGGATCAATACTCACTTGTGACTGCTTATAAATATATTCTGAAATCTCATTTTTGCTTACAATATTTTTTTAATGAAATTTTACTGTTATACTTCAATATAACCTGAGAGTTAACTTCCCCACGAATTTGAATTTGTTATGCTCCGGTGCTGTTTAAGTTAGGTTTCATTGGTAGATATAGGCTATTTATCCTCGGAGGTTGTTCTGTAGGGTAGGTACCTTTACAGTACTGATAAAACTATGGTGCTTGTAGCGCAAAGTATTTAGTTGTTCTAATAGCCCCTCTATGCTTTATTTATTTTCCTCGTTACTTCATATTCACGTCGTTAAGTCTGAAAACATAATCTTAGTATTGCACTCAGCAATCCCGATCATTCATGATTCATCGTGCGCAATAGATGGAACGGGAATTTTTTCTGTCCTAGTTTCATACAAGTGATTATGGATAACAGTAAAAAAAAAAGCCCTCTACTATTTGAAACCAGGCAGGCCCGTCTGTTTGAATGCTTTTACTTTCCAATAAGTGTTCAGATACAGATAATAACACGATGCAAGTAAAATGTAAAAGTAAGATTGGACCTGAGCCAAAAGAATCATTTGAATGGGATCTCTGAACTAAAAATTAAAGGGGAACTAGGGTGGGGCCATATTATATAATCTGTGGGTGGGGCGCACAGAACTCCATATCCTGTGGTGGCCTGGTGGGGCGTGCAGCTTCTAAACATATTAGGGTTCGATCTGGACACCCTGTTCTTTTTTTCTTCAGCAGGTACTGAACATCCCACACACTGAGGTTGTCTTATGTTAAAAGATCGTCATCGAGAACTTAGGAGATGTTTAAACTAGTGGGTGGCAACTTCGCTTCCTCCGATAATAACACCAGTATAATATCAATTTAATTGTTCTGTGTATCGTTGCTGAAATCGTAGTTTTTGTAAAAACCGGAAATAGATTTGTTCGGCATGGAATTGGTCCAACTTCCTTTTTGACTTGAGACTGGACATAAACGTGAGTGAAGGTAAGAAATCTCCCATCAAGTATTACAATTTTATGGAAATATCAACGCAAAACATACTTTTTAAATCATTAAAGGGCTGGAAAATAAAACAACAACTTGAATTCAACCATTTATACAATTAAAACATATGTAACAGAAATCATAGAAATACATTTACCCATAACCTTTTATCGATATAGATCTAGATCTAGAGCTAGCTAGATCTAGGCTAGCAGAAAATAGACAATGATAGGATCCATCATGTCTTGTCTTTGTTTGATTTTTATTTTAAGAACCATGCCCCGTTACGCTACTAAAATTTTTGGGCCCGACGTGTAAAATCCTCCCGTTTAATTTTTAAACGATTCCACCTACTACTACTACTACTACTACTACTACTACTACTACCACGGGAACTACCACTACTACTGCTGCTACTACCACTAATTTTGCTGCTCTTCTACTAGCTCTAGAAAAGTTTAATACATTACTAGATCTACGTGTCCATTCAAATCTTCAAATCTTCTAATAGATTATTCATTGTACATTTAAAACTAGATGACCATACTGCAGGCGGAAAGTAAACTACTTCTTGGGCACTCCTTGAGTTTTGTGGTCCCTAACCTGTGGGTGATCATATGTGGTCAGGCGAACTTCGATTATCAAAATTGAATATAATACCAGCCAGCCGTACTCCCTCTGTTTTTGTTAGTTTTTCTCTTAAAATTTAATAAAATACCTGCTAAGCAATATACTCTATCTCTGTCTCTCACACTCGCTTACTCTCTCTCCAACGGTTGACATTCTCTGATGTAATCGAGTCCTATCCACTCGCCCCTCGAATACGCCCACAGGAGTGCCACTTCTTGTACTTAAGCTAATTAAATTTTTTTCTGGTGATGCTGATCTTTACAATATAAAGCATTTATTTCATGCATTCTTTACCTGATTTTATAATATATAAAAATAAAAATGATGTAGGTCCTAATACTTGACAAGGAAAAGTAGAGTCTGAAGAATAGTTTTTAAAAGGTAGACCTTTTTTAATGGCAAGACCTTAGTTTCAATGTCTACAGTGGGGTGGCAGAAAACTTTGTTGGATATATTCTGCAGACTAATGTTGAGTTCAGACCTTTGCTTGCTGGCTCTACTGACTCGGCCTGCTTGCACCCATGATTCAATCTCACACGTCTTATTTCATAAGAGAGAAAAAACGATAGGCAGGCATTTAATCTAGTCTCTAGAGCTAATTTTGATTCTACTAAACCTCAAAACAAAACGCCAGGCACTCCACATTTTTTATTTACTTAGTCAAAATGGTTCAGCATTCTATTTTGCATTTCTATCAATCATTCAATGCTGTGAAGGAATGTTGCATTTTAGAGGATAATGAAGCACATTAGTGCCTGTGAGCACACAGTGGGATATTTAGTTATCTGGTAAAAGATGAAAGGGCCTAGATCTAGTTTGTTTGAAAGAAAACATCCACTCAGATAGTCAAAAACATACTTTTATAGCTTTATTGAAAGAAGCACAGCATGAAAGTCAAAACACATTGCTCTTTAACAACCGTTTTTAAGCCAGACATAAATTGAAAAAGCTTTAATCGTTTTTAAGCTAGACATAAATTGAAAAAGCTTCTTCAAAATCATTTAAAAAAAATATTAAACATCAGTTTACCAGCCTCCGATATCCAATACAGCCGCCTTGTTACTTGTAAACAGAGCCTAGAGCAAACTGAGTAAGGAGTAACAAACTCTCTGGCGTCACGCTGTGGGTCTAGTCACACGTCAGATTCAACTTTAAGAGCACTAACTGCCCCCCTTTTTTTATCACTCAAGTTATACTTATATGCACTTATAAAACAGGCGGGGGCATATATCTACATCCTGCTTACTTGTGCTGTTGAGTTACAGTTAATAAATACATGAAAAATTTAATTTATTTTACTTTATTGAAGCAATGTCATTTCCTTTTGACAGATGCCTGCCAAAGGACCACCTCAGGCCGTACAAGTCTTCGGACGAAAAGTATGTATTTTTCATTGGATTTTCACTCATCCATGCTTTAAAAAAATTAAATTTGCATTATCTTTTTATAAAGTAGCTGCTGCTCATGATTTGAAACTTCATGTGTACTTTTATAGTTCTCAATGGTTAGTAATTGTTTTAAAAAAATTTTTTCATCGCGAATTACTTTCAAATTTTTTATGTGGCTATGAAATCCCTTTAATCACTATCAGCCTGCTGCTGAATTTTTTTTGTATCAGACGCTAGTCATCTTCAAAATGTAATTCCTTTTAACTATCTAGCTTACCCCTCAATTCATTCTAAAACCTTCTGGCTGTTGCTCTGGAACATGGTATTATTTAACAATTAATATATCAATTTGTTTTATCAACTATCAAAATTATGAAAACACAAGTTTGTGATCTTGAGCCAAGTTCCTTCTAAAGTAGAGTAAATGCTTAACTACTAAAGGAAGATCCTAGATCTAGATATGTTGTTTAACCACCTGTTTTAGTGATAGTAAGTGAATAAGATTTCTGTTATAGTCTTGTTTTTTCCCCTCAAATATGCCTAAATTTATTGTGATAATAACAAAAAAGCCTATGTTCAAAAAGTAAACCAAATGTATGTAAATGCAAGTAATTTTATAGCACACATCAATTTCATCAAGTGAATGCAACCTAGTTAAAAGGAATAGTAAAACTAGACTTTCTCCCTATTTCAATGATATGAATATTTGCTAGATCTAGATGTATCGAAAAATAAAAAAAAATTACCATGCAAGGGACATAATTTTTCCGACAATTTCGATGATCAAGACTTTTCCAATCTTATTTCCAACCTAATATCCGAGATATTGGGAAAAGTTGGACTTTCCGACATGATCTTTACCCCACACAAATTAAAATAGGATCCAAATAGGCCTTAGTAAAGTTATAAGTTCAATGGTAGTCTTGGACAAAAAGTCAGACAGTCGGCGATCATATTTCGTCACCGAGTTAATATACAAAAAATAATACTTTAGGAACAGGCAAGGTGTTTTTCGTACTAAGCATTTTTTTTTTTTTTAGGTACGGCAACGATTTTTCTGTCAATCGAACTAGGGAAGAATAATCAATAGTTATAGAAATTTTTGTGCATGGAAGAAAAATGTAGGAACAGGTGTTTTATTATGTCAAACACGCAACCAAACTAGGGACAAAATAATTATATACAAAGTTGATGTGGGTTTTTTTTTTTTCAATAGTGGTTTGTGTTCTCGAGATCAGCGTCATATCGATCGAGTTGTGGTCAAAATGTTCATTCTGTGGCTGTCTTTGGACTCAGTTTTTTTTACTATTTTCTGGGGGGTGGGAGACTGCTACCTATCCCCCTCCCCTAAAAAACTTGTCTGTCATGCCCATTAAGGTGATAGGAATTTTCAGACTATTTTGTCAAGGGGCACTTACAGGTCTGATAGTGATACAAGCATACACATTTTAAAATCCCTCCCCTCCAATTTTTTGTTTAAATTTAAAAAGAAAAAAATTTCAAACCAGTAAAACAAAAAAAAGCAAGCAAACAAAAAGAGAAAACTACCCCCAAAATGTTGAGCATAAAAAATGATTAGTATAATAAAGCATGATTATTTGTCCACAGAAAACAGCCACCGCAGTTGCCCACTGCAAACGTGGAAATGGTCTTATCAAGGTCAACGGTCGCCCCTTGGAGCACATGGAACCTGAAATTTTGAGGGTGAAGGTGTGTGATTTATTTTCAATTTTAAACCCTAAGATAAGTACAATTCTTCTCAGCCAATTTTTCATTATGTGATTGCTGGTATTGGTAATGGATCATGATGGGTAACTAAATAGGCAGTGCTAATTACTTCTTAAAAAAATTTTTTTTCAACTTTGTTTTCAGGTTCTTAGAAAAATGATTGCATTTCTACCCTTGACAATTTTGCATCCCATTTTTACATTTCCTAATTTTTGAAAATTTATTTTCTGCCTTTTGATCATTTGACATAATTATTTTCACCTTCTTTTATAGCTCCAAGAGCCAGTACTTCTTCTGGGCAAAGACAGATTCGCTGGTGTGGACATCCGCGTCAGAGTAAAGGGTGGTGGTCATGTTGCACAGATCTATGGTATGTCTTCTGTTGCTACAATAATCAGGTTACATTCTAATTATCAATTTTCAGGAAAATTACAAACTTAAAATGTTAAATCTTATGTCGCTTAGCTAGGAGGGCAACAAGTTTTGAAAATATTGCATCAATTAAAAAAAAAAATTATTGTTGGTACTTAAAAAAAAAAAGGCCCAAAAGTGGGTGGTTTTAGATGTTTTTATAGGTCAATGCATCAGAACTGCCAATCAGTACGCTTTTGGCCCTATAATATGCCAATACGTTTTTCCACCAAAAAATATGAATTTCAGGAAAACTGATAATTGCACGGAACTAGAGAAGAATAAATGTTTGTGGTAGCAAAAAAATAAAACAGGAACAATTGATTCAATTGGTAATTGATATTACAATATTTTTTTTTTGGGGTACTTGTCATTGTTATCGAGATTGAGTTAGTGGGCATCACTTATACCCATCAACATCATTTACAAGTAATGCTACTTACTTGGTGTTGACCATTGAATACTTCTTCTGCGTTATCAATGCTTTGTATCATGCGTTAAACAAAAATGGACATAGGTCTAGTTTATTGTTTATTGCCGATCTCTCCATCTTAACACCTAGTCCTTTGCTCTCGTCATCATTTACAAGTCTTTCGAGAATCCTTTGCTCGAATCTATATGTATAAAGAAAGACTCCAGTTTAGTTAATTATATATTTGTTCGATTATTACCAATCTCAATTGACTGTGCACCCCATAGATCTGTTTATTTTATATATTTTGAAACACATTGCTGTGTTGAACATGAAATGCATTCCAGCTGCATTTGGCTCTTTCACACAGCATGCAAGTGTCAAAAGTAGTTAATTGCTACAGTGTCAGATTTCCTCTACTCCACACAGCTCTCCTACTGCAAGACTCAGGTCTGCTGATCTTTAGGGAGGAAACAATGTGTGTTTTTTTAAGTCAATGATTTTATTGAAAAAAAAGGGAAAAAATCATGTAATTAATTGTTTTGTTTTTTTCTTTGTTTACAGCTATCAGACAAGCAATTTCCAAGGCTATTGTATCCTATTACCAAAAGTGTAAGTACTTATTCATTTCACTCTCTGTGGTTCTCAATGTGAGTTTTTTTTCTTTTAATTCAACAATTTTTTTTTTTTTGTGCCAATCCACAAATCAGTTTTTAAAACGTGGCAAAAAAAAGTGCAATGCGCACAAGGCTTTTAGTACTAAGTGTTAGTGCTGCGCAAAAACATTAAGGTACATCTAGAGCTGATCTGTTCATTTGTGTTCTGGGCTGTTTTTGTTTGTTTGAGAGGAGTGGGGATCATTAGTTACATTTTACAGTAAAGGCTACTTAGCATTTGCTTACCGTCAAAATGATACCCTTTTCTAAACAGTTTCAGGATTGTTTGATAACTACCTAGTATGTTTATTGCATTGTCACAACCACTATTAATATATTGCCAATGTTAAGTTGTTAATGTTAGATTTATTTTTCATTTTCTGTTCTAGTATTGAATAATTTAAGAAAAATTAGGTTCACTAGTGGTAAATATGTAGTAGATTTTGTTTTTCAAAATTTAATTAGAATAGTACCTGTAACTAAATAACATGTAGTAATAAAATTCTTATTTTGATTTTGAGAGGTTTACCACCACATTTAAGTTCAGTAAAAACAAAAATTATGACAAAGTTAGTCTAGGAAATAAGATCAGAGCATTTCACAGCGTTGTATGTTTGTCAATTTCTTATTCTTTGTATACGTTTCCTTTTCTCATTGTGTAGATGTGGATGAAGCCTCCAAGAAAGAAATCAGGGATGTTCTGATTCAGTACGACAGGTCTCTCTTGGTTGCCGATCCACGTCGCTGCGAGCCCAAGAAGTTTGGAGGTCCAGGTGCCCGTGCCAGATACCAAAAGTCCTACCGTTAAGACCAGATATCGTTATTGGATTATTTTTTTTTCATATGGCGGAAATAAATGTGACTCACATCTGCTAATTTTGGCATTTGCTTTTTTATTGCTTTTTATTTTTACTGGAGCGTGAAAAGAATTAGCGAATAAGTTAATTGAAACAGTCTTGGGTTAAGTACAACCTGAAACTGTATCTAAATTAATTAGAGCAGCAATAATTAGGTATAACTCAGCAGAAGAAGTAGACCTAAAGGTAAAATGATTGCACTTTGTGGATTTAGTTGGGTTGGCACCAATTCCTCCTTAAACCCATGGAAAGGATTTCATTTTGAGCGTGATTGCTACTAAACGTAATTTTTATATAGCCAATTTTTCATGGCATGTTTGACTTTCATAAATGCTAGACTCTCCGTCATGTTGGCATACCATTATCTGATGTGTTATATCTACCTAACACTAGTCAAATAAAAAAAACAAAACTCAAATGGGCTCATTATTACTGTGCACATACATTCCAGTTATACAATCAAATAAGACCTGTTAAAAAGGGACTTCATTGTTTTTAATTGGGAATTGGTAGCCCTACTGTATGCAGACTTTGAGGAAACTGGACAGTAAATGACAAAAATTGATACAATTGCATGAATGCAAATTGGAAACAAATATGTATAAATGTAATTTATCTCTATATGTTGATCAAATTTCCTTCTTCATTCAGTTCTTTTATTGTGCAAAATACATTAAAAAAAACAAGGCTTTTAGAAAGGTTTCAAAATATCCTTATAATTTTTTATTTTAATGTAGGAACTTCTTTTTAATTGCCTACAACAAATTAATGACGCCACCTTCTTTCATTTTCACTTCTTAATACTTGGTAATTATAAAGCAATATGTGGCAACAAAAATTTTTTGCGAAAGCTCTACAATCAGTTTAAGACATAGCCAACGTAGTCAAAAATACCATCACGGTGACAAATATATCGGTAGCCACTACCATCGTCATCTTTTTTTATACAAAGAATTAACAGAAGAAAAGATCAAACAATAGACCAAGCCTTCCAAATACAGCACAAACTCAATGAAGACTTCATGAAAGTGCATTTAGCCCTGTCCCATATGCCTCCGGTTACACAAGATAACATAGATGAGGAAAAGCTTGTCATGAAACAGTGCATGGAAATATACAGACAAGCTTTTCCAAATAGCATCACACATTGTTGAGAGTCATTGTGTAGATTTCATGAAAAGGATTAATTTTGGAATGGCTTTCACCAAGAGCAAATGGATTGTTTTATTGTGTTATTGCAAAAATAGTAAAAAATACATTAAAAAAGTATTATAATTCATAAGGATGTGTATTGTATGAACAATGAAGTGGTGGACAGATAGCACGGGTGTGACTGTTGCTAAAGTGAAATATAGACACAGAGGTCGAGGAAGGTGGACAAAGAAAAAATAACAAAAATGCTAATTCAAAAATTGAGTAAACATGTTCAGCTTTGTAAAGTTTATTAATTGTCTCTCATTCAGTTCAAATAAAATTGTGTTTGGATTTTTAAATAATTAACATATCTATATAACGCGAAGTGATGTAAAGTTATACCATATAATTATACTGATAGATAATTTGATAGAGAGACAAAAAAAAAACATGGGCGGGAGTGGGGAGACAAGAATATTAAGTTTATAGAGGCAAATAACGAAATAAAATTTAATTCTCTAAAACGCGTTCTAAAAAGCATCTATACGCGTAGACTTTGCTAATTTTGGGTCAAGAAAAACGAATCTGTTGTCAGATTCAAAATCCGGTGGCTCATAAATGAACATTTGACCAGCAAAGATAACCTACTGCACCGGCGTCGGCTTGTGTGGCCTTAAAAAACAAAGGGCCTGCCGCAGATTGACAAGGTCGCGCGGCGCGGGCAATTTATTTTCAGGTAGAACTAGTCGATGAGCAATCAGCTTTTGAAGTCGATAAATTTCTGCAATATCCCCATACACCAAGCAAAATATTGCCAAAATTATCGCAAAGCGATGATTTACAGCAATTATTGCAACGTCTATGGCCGGCTTAAGTTTAACTTTAAGTTACAATTTTTTCAACCTCTTGGAGTGAGTTTTATGCTTCTACACTACAAAGTCAAAATTCGGATTTGTACCTGATTCATCTTGGTTGCCTCAGATTTGTAATACTATTAAGAATAGTACAAAGGTGAATATACGCTCGTAATTTGTAATACAAATTACATGTTGCTGAACCGGGAAAAAAAAATCCTAATTCAAGAGCAAACCAGGATTGTCAGGGCTCATGCTCTTTCACTAGATCAAGTGATTTTTGCCAAATCTAGAGAGCAAAATGAAAATATTTTGGACAGATTCGTTATAATATTTATGTTCTATAGCTTCATGCCTTCATGGTCATTAGGCTCTCTAAAAAGGATATAAAATACCATTATAACCTCTCTATAACTTTTTTTTTTTGATAATGAAAGCATCAAAAATGTAAAAATTGGCAAAATAAATGATGTTTTTTTTTTTTTAAGGGTCAGAATTATATTTTAAAAAATATTCCATTTTATGAGCTTTTACTGTTATAGAGTGAGACACAATTAATTTCATATCCTTCTAATTATTAGAAAACAAAAGCTTAATTTAATATCTTTATTTTAAATTTTTATTGTTTTCTTGTTCTCTTGTCAAAGGTGTAAGCAGAAAACTATGAATATACTTTGTATAATGTTTTTGTACCCTTTCTCTACCTTCCGTCTGTTAAATAAAATGTAGACATGAGTTTCAGGTGAATTAATGACCAGTACATTTAAAGCAGTTGGGATACCAGTAAAGTTACGGAAGTTCGGATAATATTTTTCATTAAAGAAAAGGATATGTGGCTGTGGAGGCAACAAGATCGGTTTAATGTGACAGGTTGATCACAGCATTATTTACATGTATCAGTGAGTCTATAACTTTAAAAGCTAATTTGTGCAGCAAAAAATATTTTGTCTGGAAATCTATTATATGTATTGGAATTGGATCATAAGTGCCTGTACGTGCTGATGTAACTCACTTAGGCAAATCCCTGCAAACTGAGTTTTTATACTGCCACCTGTATAGTCTACGGCTTCAGGATAAGAATTATTAGACACAGTACCATAACATGTGCATAATTAAAAATAATTTGCAACTGTCTGCATATCCAAAGAGGATGTTGATACACTGTATATAGTTCTTTCACAGCACATTTATTGCTGCACATGTATGTTTAAATGCTTGCCCTTGGCAACGTAGTAATGTCAAACCGAATTACACAGTCATATACAAGACAGTGTAAATTTACATAATTCCAAAAGGGCGAGCGATAATATAATTTAGAAAATAATGCACTTCATTTACTGCAATGGCTCAACTGTTTTTACTTATACCAACGGACTTTGAAAACTAATGAATTGAACAGCTCTTTTCAATGCATTAATTTGATATTGGACAGCTAACCAAATTGACGAAAACTAGATATCATACTTTTAATTGGTTTTTTTTTTTTAACCAGGTGCATTTTAACATATTTTTTTCCAACTCCTTGTGAAGATTATTCAAAACTAGATGCCAGCACAAAACTATTTTGTGTGTGTGTGTGAAAAAAAACAACCAACAAAAAACATTAATAAACAAACACAAAATCAGAGGAAGTACAACTACACGTCTGATAAGTTTACGTGCTGCCATACATAGACATAATAAATAATAATAATAATAATAATTCACTTATAAAGCGCCAAAATCCACAGTAGTGCTCTATGGCGCTTAACATTAATAAAAACACTCACATACTATCTGAACACACACACACACACACATTCTATCTATGAATCCCAGAGATACCACAACATCGTCCTAAGTAAATGCTTTTCTAAACAAGAACGTTTTTAGTTTTGACTTGAAATGGTCCAAAGATGGTGACTGTTTAATTTCTACATCCAACACATTCCAAAGCTTTGGAGCACAGATGGAAAAGGCTCTTTCCCCAAGTAAAGTTCTTGATCTTGGAATAACAAGTTGATTGGCAGTTGCAGATCTCAAACTGCGAGATGGTATATATTTTTCAATGAGCTCTGACAGATAACAGGGTGAGCTCTGATTCAAACATCTAAATACCAAGCAGAGAATCTTGAAATGAATCCGTTCTTTTATAGGCAGCCAGTGTAGTTTTTGTAAAATTTCATGAATGTGATCTGCTTGTTTACTCAGTGTTATAAGTCTGGCTGCTTTATTTTGGATTTTCTGAATTCTCTTCATAGTGATATACCTAGACTTTGAACTTACGAGGTATGGATTTTCTGAATTCTCTTCATAGTGATATCAGGAGTGCCAAAAAGAAGAGAGTTGCAATAATTGAGATGACTTAAAATGAAAGCGTTGACAAGAATTTTGGCAGTATTTTCATCAATAAATTTTCTTATTTTCCCTAAATTCCGAAGATGATAATGCATTGTTTGACACATCCGAGTGACTTGAGTCTTCATCGAGAGATCAGGATCAAAGTAAAAGCCGAGATTCCGAATGGCTTTAGTTGACTCAATAGAGATGGTAGCATTGCCTATTTCCAGACAATCGAATGCAATGTTTGCTCTTTGTTGGTTTGTGCCCAGTAACATTATCTCTGTTTTGTTGTCATTTAATTTGAGCTTATTGACAAGCATCCAGTCTTTAATTTCATTCAAACAGTTTTTAATTTTAAGTGCCTGTTGGTCTTCATTACCCTCACTTATAGGGATGTATACTTGGGTGTCATCAGCATACAAATGATGATGTAGTTCATGTTTTTTTAATTTTGGAATGGCTTTCACCAAGAGCAAATGGATTGTTTTATTGTGTTATTGCAAAAATAGTAAAAAATACATTAAAAAAGTATTATAATTCATAAGGATGTGTATTGTATGAACAATGAAGTGGTGGACAGATAGCACGGGTGTGACTAAAGTGAAATATAGACACAGAGGTCGAGTAAGGTGGACAACGAAAAAATAACATAAATGGTAATTCAAAAGTTGGTTTATCAAAGCTCGGGTGGTATCTTTTCCTGCTTTTCGTTACAAATATCAAGCAATCCTGTATCAATTAACACTCCAGTTATCATGATAACTCCCGTCCAGTTACCCCAAGGTCCCTATTTGTCAGCTCATCAAACTGATGTGTGGGAGTAATTTTGATGTCCACTGGTTCTTGAAGTAAAACATTATCGTTCTGTCGAAGAACTAGTACATTATGATTAATTTGATTGTGAACTTAAGTAGATATAATTATTTAAAAACAGGTAATTTTAGACATTTAATCCTGAAATAACTTTTTTTCTAAAGTTTATTTCTCCTGTGTATACACAAAAAACAACAAAATTTATATGAAATGAACATGTCTATTAAATCCACACATTAAATTATTTATACTTTAAGTAGGATAGTGCAGTTTATAATGGGCTAAATTCTGCTCACATCAATTCTGGCATAGCTGCGTGTGCAGGTAAATTTTGTGGTCAGCTGATTTTTTGTGTTTGAAAAAGTTGATTTTAATGTTTTGAGTTGGAAACATGTCAAAATAAAACAAACAAAAAATTAAGATTTTTTCAGGTGAATCGAAGAATGGTCAATTATGGGAAATTTTAAATTATAGAATTAGAATAATTTTTTACAATCAAAACAAGAGCTCACAATTTTATTTTAATGATGGGAAAATAGCCCTAATTTTTCTAAAAAAAAAAAAAAAACAAAAAATCGTGTATCCATACTTTTGGCTGTGGATAAAAACATACTTATTTTTTATTTTCATCACTGTCGTCTCATAAAAAGTGATTATTTGTAGGGCAACATGGGTGAATCAGGCACAAGTCCCTTAAAATTTTTTATCTAGAGCCTTTTAAACATTGGAAATATGCTCTATATTGACCCTTTTCACATTCAAATAAAGATACTTATCTATGGTTCTTTAGTTTAAAGCCGGCCATAGACGTGTCAATAAATTGCAGCCATCAATTGGCTGGCAATATTACTATACAATATCCCAGTTACTTGTCTTCCATCTGCCCACGCACGAGTCGACAAAATCATTTGATCCACAAGATGAACGTGTGCAATTGTTTTAAATGCAGCATCAAACATCAAGCAGCAGCAGTAATGTCGCTCTCTGCGGCTATAATTGGAACACACTTAAACCGACTATAAATATTAAGATTTTCAGAAGAAGAGCTTTAAAAAAAAGACGCTCACGTGAAGTCATGGCTACTAAAAAAAACCAAAGTTATCTCATGTTAATTTAATAAGGGAATTACAAGATATCCCCGAAGACTGGAAAAACTACTTGAGCTTGAATAAAGAATCATATCTTGACTTATTGTAAAGGGATACATGTACCCCTTTGATTAAAAGGCGAGACACTGTCATGCGCTCGGTTATAACCCCACATGAGCGAAAATTACATCGGCTTATTTCAAGACGGGCTGGAAAAGAAAAATCATCACGAAGAAAAAAAACATGATTTTAAATAACACCAATGAGTAAACATGTTCAGCTTTGTAAAGTTTGTTAATTGTCTCTCATTCAGTTCAAATAAAATTGTGTTTGGATTTTCAAATAATTAACATATCTATATAACGCGAAGTGATGTAAAGTTATACCATATAATTATACTGATAGATAATTTGATAGAGAGACAAAAAAAAAAACATGGGCGGGAGTGGGGAGACAAGAATATTAAGTTTATAGAGGCAAATAACGAAATAAAATTTAATTCTCTAAAACGCGTTCTAAAAAGCATCTATACACGTAGACTTTGCTAATTTTGGGTCGAGAAAAACGAATCTGTTGTCAGATTCAAAATCCGGTGGCTCATAAATGAACATTTGACCAGCAAAAATAACCTACTGCACCAGCGTCGGCTTGTCTGGCCTTAAAAAAACAAAGGGCCTGCCGCAGATTGACAAGGTCGCGCGGCGCGGGCAATTTATTTTCAGGTAGTACTAGCACATGAGCAATTGTCAGACGCGTTAAGCGCGCAAAATATTGCCAAAATGATCGCAAAGCGATGATTTACAGCAATTATTGCAACGTCTATGGCCGGCTTAAGTTTAACTTTAAGTTACAATTTTTTCAACCTCTTGGAGTGAGTTTTATGCTTCTACACTACAAAGTCAAAATTCGGATTTGTACCTGATTCATCTTGGTTGCCTCAGATTTGTAATACTATTAAGAATAATACAAAGGTGAATATACGCTCGTAATTTGTAATACAAATTACATGTTGCTGAACCATCGAACCGGAAAAAAAAAATCCTAATTCAAGAGCAAACCAGGATTGTCAGGGCTGATGCTCTTTCACTAGATCAAGTGATTTTTGCCAAATCTAGAGAGCAAAATGAAAATATTTTGGACAGATTCGTTATAATATTTATTTTCTACAGCTTCATGCCTTCATGGTCATTAGGCTCTTTAAAAAGGATAAAAAATACTATTAATGTATAACCTCTCTATAACTTTTTTTTTGATAATGAAAGCATCAAAAATTAAAAAATTGACAAATTAAATGATGTTTTTTTAAAGGGTCAGAATTAATTAAAAAAAATATTATGAGCTTTTACTGTTAATGTTATAGAGTGAGACGCAATTAATTTCATATCCTTTTAATTATTAGAAAACAAAAACAAAACAAAAGCTTAATTTAATATCTTTATTTTAAGTTTTTATTGTTTTCTTGTTCTCTTGTCAAAGGTGTAGGCAGAAAACTATGAATGTACTTTGAATGTTTTTGTACCCTTTCTCTAGCTTCAGTCTGTTAAATAAAATGTATACATGAGTTTCAGGTGAATTAATGACCAGTACATTTAAAGCAGTTGGGATACCAGTAAAGTTACGGAAGTTCGGATAATATTTTTCATTAAAGAAAAGGATATGTGGCTGTGGAGGCAACAAGATCGGTTTAATGTGACAGGTTGATCACAGCATTATTTACATGTATCAGTGAGTCTATAACTTTAAAAGCTAATTTGTGCAGCAAAAAATATTTTGTCTGAAAATCTATTACATGTATTGGATCATAAGTGTCTGTAAGTGCTGATGTAACTCACTTAGGCAAATCCCTGCAAACTGAGTTTTTATACTGCCATAAAGTATAGTCTACGGCTTCAGGATAAGAATTATTAGACACAGTATCATAACATGTGCATAATTAAAAATAATTTGTGGCTGTCTGCATATGCAAAGAGGATGTTGATACACTGTATATAGTTCTTCCATAGCACATTTATTGCTGCACATGTATGTTTAAATGCCTGCCCTTGGTAACGTAGTAATGTCAAACCGAATTACACAGTCATAATCAAAACAGTGTACATATATCCAATTCCAAAAGAGGCGAGCGATAATATAATTTAGAAAATAATGCATTTCATTTACTGCAATGGCTCAACTGTTTTTACTTATACCAACGGACTTTGAAAACTAATGAATTGAACAGATCTTTTCAATGCATTAATTTGATATTGGACAGCTAACCAAATTGATGAAAACTAGATATCATACTTTTAATTGCATTTTTTTTTTAACCAGATGCATTTAACATATTTTTTTCCAACTCCTTGTGAAGATTATTCAAAACTAGATGCCAGCACAAAACTATTTTGTGTGTGTGTGAAAAAAACAACCTACAAAAAACATTAATAAACAAACACAAAATCAGAGGAAGTACAACTACAAGCATGTAAAAAAGAACAACAAAGTAAAACAAGATAAAAGCAGAAGAATGTCATTCTTTATTTTCTCCAATTTGTTCATTTCCAGGACATCCTATATGAAATATTTCAACATACAGGCAGTACATGTACTTGAAATACATGTATATGCTTTAAATAATAGTACCATAGAATTGTGAGAATGCAACAGTAGTTGTAAGAGTCAACGTTAACTTCAACATTTGAACTTTCACTTGTTTCAAGCAAAGGTAAGCAGCCATACATTTAGCACAAATGCTGCTGAAAAAGACACTTAGTGCAAACATTTGTTTAACACTTTTGGAAGCCATGAAAATAAGAAGCTGAGAAAAGAGAAAGTAAAATAAAATCACATTAAAAAGAAGGCTACATGTACACACATATGCTATAAAAATTAGCCAAATGATTCATTGATCACTTCAGTAAAACGGATCCTACCACTTTCAAGATAATGTGTCTCAGGGCAGGCAAAAGTCGGACCACAAAAATGTTCAAATCTTATCTAACCTCAGGATAAGGAGAACAACAAAAAAAGCACTTATAGATCCATAGAAGTTTTGCCGACTGACATTTACTCTATTCATTCTGCTGGAATAAAAATGTTGGCAAATGTTAGTGTACTGTTAAACATGTACAAAAAAACCTTGTAATTATGTAATGCATGTACTAAACACCTCACAACGAGACAGTTTAAATTATCAATACGCATGTAACTTTTTCATTGATCAATCTCTTTTTCTTTTTTTTTCAGATCACATGTAATTTTGTGTTTTACTTTTAGGTATAGGTTTCAGATTTGCGACAGAGTTCATATGAAGAGACATTCTAGTAGATCATAACATAGAACACTGCTAAAAGCTTTTTGCATACAGTTACATGTACATGCACAATGAAATCCACTAAAAGTCAACACCACAACACTGCTAATCCCAGGTTTTGTTTAATTTGTTAAAACCAATTTGCACCGAATATATCTATCTTTCCACTTACACTTTGCAAGCTCACAGCCTAACAACCGCTAAAATTGCAGTGCTTTTTTATTTCAATTTAGTAATCTCGCCAAGCCCAAACAGATCACTTATGAGATTGTAGTTCCTGTCCAAATAGTGTATTTCCATATTTTCTTTTCTTCAGCTTTAAATAAAAAAAAAAAAAAGAAAATTCCAAAAAACAACCCACAAGACTTTTAGTTTGCCTTTATCATGACGGATTGAAACCATTTCTCGACTGTCTTTAAAATTATAATACAACCCGCGCAAGAAAAGGAAAGAGAAAAAAAATAGGCTGTGTGCGAAAATATCATGCTGATCAGAGAAGCTGTTTGGTTTTCTACAGTCTCTGTAGGACAACATAAAAATAAAAGCATTGCGAAATATTAAGAAAAGTGATCACCATACACACATCTTCATTTTAACTGTCCAAATTTTTTCAGTTTTATTGTCGTTAACACAATAATGATAAAATGATATATAATAAATTAATATCTGTCACATTGCAAATTTGGGAAAAACGTGCGTTGTAAAATGTAATTTGCACTAAAAATGTTATTGGGGAAAAAAATAAGGTCAACAAAGATTAGTCAATAATGGCTAAGCGCCTTAGCATTATAACACTTTAACAGTATATATGTCCAGGAGCAGCGGTGACAATACCAGTGTTCCACTAAGTTTTACTTTGGTCTGTGTGCAGACATTAAAAAAAAAAGAAACAGTGTTATACACATTCACCATGCGAGAATAGACACCAGAAAACCATTCTCTCCATTCAAAACCAACAAAACTTATTGTTTAGATAGCATTCAATAATTAATCATATTAAAAAATAACAAACAAGAGTTAAAATACATAAATATAAAATAGATGCACAATACTTTTATATGGAAAAAAGCATGAATCACAGTTACACACCAAATACTGTTTTCTTTTATTACTCCTTCCATGTAATGTGAAAAGAACAGCACATAAATAAGAAGTCACACACAGCACACATACATACTAATTAATAGTGAAATACTTCAAAAGTTATTGCTCTAATAATAAACAAAATTTGCAAATCCACATTCACTAAAAAAATACTGCATGCATTCACACACGCAAAACACATAAAGGTATTGAATATATTCATACATAATTTTATACAAAACATAGTGTTCACAATCTATACGTTTGTTTCACGACCATAACAGCTCCCAAGTTCAGAAACTAAAAAAAAAATTATTTCAAGAGAGCCTTGATATCTTCGCTTTCTGCACAATCAATATATGAAGCACCATCAGGTGCTTTTCCACTTTTATCAGCTCCCTGGAAAAAAACAACAAACAAACAAATTTAGATACATGTATTGACCAAAATATTGTGAAGTCATGAAATTTATAACAACCCAAGAGACATAGTATCTTCTCTTGAAAGTCCAGATACCTTTGGACAAAGTGGCACTATTTAACACATAAATGGGTACATCAATTTTCCCAAATCATATTTGTATAAATTTGAACCCATGCAACTTTAAATACCTGTTATATCTCTACTCCATATAAGTCTAAAATATATTTTGAAACACCATGGTATAGTTTACTCTTAGTCTTAAGCTGGAGAACCAAACGCTACAGGTAACGGTAAAGTAAATTAATAATTTAAGTAACTTTAAGCAAATACTTGGTTCCTTGCTTGGCTAATTGAAATTTTAGTATGATTAAAGTTCCATTGTGATAATGCTTTAAGAATTAACTAAACTTATAGTTATACATGTAGAAGGTTGAACTTTATGAAAAACAAATATATATGACTTTCTAAATACAATATATGGTAGCCTACCCTTTGGATAAAAAAAAAATTGGCGATTGTTATTTTATGAGTTAAAAGTCACTACAGTGGAAACCCTCACAAAACAAAGTCTGATAATTCGAATTTCTCATAAACTGCATTTTGCATGAGAATAGGTTATTTTTTTCTCTTTGGCTCTATTAAAACAAGACACAATTAGAAGCTTTTCTGGTTTGATTCTCTTGATTCAAATCTCACAACACAAATAAGCATTATAATCACTATCTGTCAAGCAGGATTCAATGCTTGCTGCTGCCCAAGACATACATTAAAAAAAAGGGGTTGGGAGAGGATTGCTATAGAAATAAAACAATAGGAAGCTATCATCAAGTTTTTTTAATAAGTCAAATAGCTGTCTACTAATTTTTACACTTTTAAGGATCAGGTATGTCATCTTCTGTAATTTGAATTCTCTTAATTCGAATTTTAGATAAAAAAGCATAAAATACATGTGCGCATGCCAAAAAAAAAAAAAAAAGAAAAGAGGGTGAAACAAGGTTTTTTTTAATTTAAAATTCCCGACACATTAAACAAAACGTCCAAAAATGTCACCTTTTCCATCAGAAGCTTTACACTTGATGTGTGCCCTTCAAAGATAGCTGACAGAAGTGGGGTGATGCCATACTTATCTTCTGCCTATTGGGTGTAATAAAAAAAAAAAAAATATATATTTAATGTAAGCATTGTAACATAACTTAATCCTTGGTGAAAATAACTTTATAAACCTGTGTGAAACATAGTGCAGATGTCTTTTATATTTGAAAATTTTTGAGAACCTCAAAACGGAAGTAAAGATTTAGGTTTGAGCATTATATAAAAAACTCAAAATGAAAAAAAACAAAACAAACTTAATTTGCTAAGTTTGTTCAGACCAATAACATCTTATCCTTTATCTTTAAATTGAACTGGTAGCCTGCTTAAGGAATCCAAAGGGGAGTATGTTATGTAGGCTACCTATTCCTCATTCCTGCGGGTTTGTTAGTGTTATACAAAGCAGGTAGACGCGGACCGCTGACCAGGTTCCTTCTTGGTATCAAACCAAACAACAAAACAAGACTGGACGAGATAGAAAAGGCGAATACGGATAAATGGGAGAGAATGGGAGGGGAGAGGGGTTGTTGTTGTTTTTGAGTTGGATTAACGTCCGACATCAGCACTATATAGGCTATACTGTGGACGGTCCGCAAGAATAACGTCTGACAATTGTATGTGCTGCCACACACGAGACAGGGCGAGGATGCCATGACTCCTGTCTCTGCTGGTCACATTATACTGTCGGGGAGAGGGGTAAAGAAAAGCATATAGTGAGTGATAATAAGGGGGGTGAGAGGGAGAGAAGATAAAGAAAGACAGGAGACAAAAAAAAGTAGGGTGGTATAGTCGATGGAGAAGAGAGAGAATAAGGAATGGAAATACAAGGAGGAAGGAAGATAAAAAGATAAAGAATGATTAATGGAAAAACAGAGGAGATAGACAAAGAAAATGTAAGGGTAAGCTATGAGAGAGAGAGAGAGAGAGAGAGAGAAAGCGAGAGGAGATGTATGTATATAACCATGCATTTTGTTTCAAAATGCAAAAAACTGTGGTGCATGATTAATGTTTTGAAAGCATAATAATTGTAACCAGCATGAGCTTATTATAGAGAAACTAACCAGTGCTTGTATTACAAAACTGTGATCGCAGATTATAAAATTATGCATTCTTATACATTGCACTTTTATAGTAGCTGACTCTGTGAACCCACTGGATCCATATTTAAATGCACGTGGCTGCACTGCACTAAAATTTAAAACGATTAAAAAAAAAATCACACACACACAAGAACTGTCTACGGCTTTAGTAAAATCGATTTATTTTATGGGTGTGATTGCAAACTGAATACCAAAAACCAAGGTGCTATAGTCTGAGTTTTTATAGTAATTTTTTTATTATAGTAATAAAGGAGGAGTGGACATACACAATTGTGTGTCTTTAGTATACTGAGGGGGATAAAGGACGAGAATTGACCCACCCAAGCCAATGCTCAATACTCTGTACCCAAGAACGAACATGATTGGTCAGTAACCAGCTTTGTTAAAAACAGCAAGACCGCAGGAATGAGGAATAGGTATCCTTTATGAGGCACTCCCCTGTGGATACCTTATGTAGACTACCAGTATGAAAGGCACTGCTCTGTGGGGTACCTTATGTAGGCTAGCAGTAGCCTACATAAGCACTTCCACAAAACAAAAGCCATTTTCTTTTTAATTTTTTATTCACCACTTCATATTAATGAGATGTTTCTTCCAAAATAAAGAAAATTAGTCTTTGTTGTAAATACGATGGCATACAAAGTTTACTCACATTAACTTTGGCACCTTTAGAGAGCAGATATTCCATGACATCTGTTTGACCATAATCAGCTGCATAGTGAAGAGGGAGGCGTCCTTGGACTTCGATGTTTACATCTATACCCTTGGGGGGCAAAAAGGGGGAACAAAAAATGTCAATTTTAATTTTTAATAGAAGACAACCTTAGCAAATAGAAAATGAAAAGATTCAATGTTTTGTGCTTTCATAACACAAGATATTATGACTAAGAAATTAGTTAAATTAAAAGGCCACTGTTAGACTAAAATATTTTAGAGTACTAGTCACCTTAACACACTACGCAGTTCGTGTTCAGAAAGCCAAACTTCTCCACTATGCTCAAGTTCTACCTTTTTGATGATTAAAATTGAATATATGTGAATTTTGTAAATATCTCTTATGATTCCTTACAGTGCCTTTTGAATTGTGGCAACATAGTATGGTTATGTTTCTTTTGTAACTGTGACAATGGAAATTAAGCGCATGTAATGAGCTATTTAAATGCAATATATTATTTATTATTATTTTTAAACAGAGCTTATTTTTTTGTGTTATGTGAAAAAACTGCAATAGT
The DNA here is from genome assembly GCA_003991915.1 of Elysia chlorotica. Taxonomy (NCBI): domain Eukaryota; kingdom Metazoa; phylum Mollusca; class Gastropoda; family Plakobranchidae; genus Elysia; species Elysia chlorotica. The sequence continues at coordinate 327,094 of RQTK01000105.1, read as the reverse complement.
GTTAATGACTATTGGTTAGAAAGAAACACAATATAGGCCTATTGCATAATATGGTGTAGACAGACGGGTTGAAAGAATTTAAACAATTTGAACATCAGTCTGTTTTAAATATCTAGATCTACATAAATACGAGGCTAGTTAGAATCTAAATATAATAAATCCATTAAACTGACTTATACTTATAGATCTATGAAAATGTGGATATTTTGACCATAAGATCTAGATCTACGCCTATGAATTTTCAGAGCTTACAAATGGTTGCCGATCATTGTGAACAATCCGGAATATATTAGATCTACATCTACTCTAGGCTACTAGAATCTAATTCTAGTTGGAAATGTGTGTTTTCAGGGGGTTGTAATGCCTTCAGCTTTTCATTAGGCCTATTTAAGGGGTGTGGGGGGATTCAGATATAAATAGGTAGATCTAGACCTACACTGATCAAGAACATTCTAGAGTTCTCTAGTGCAGATCTAGACTTAAGTTAGCTGATCAACCCTGATAAAACATTTTCAGAGAAATTTTATCAGTAGCTAGATCTAGATCTAGATTCTAGAATCTATAGAATCTACGCCCTAGATCTAGTCTAGATTTCTAGCACTCACCTCTTTTTCCACAAACATTTTTACATCACCCAACTCTCCATTCTTTATTTTCCAAACTAGAGCTTGTCCTTTGTCTTCCATTATTACTAAAAATTAAGTCCAAATAATTGGGACTTGTTAAATTGATTTAAAGTGGGCGTTTAAACTGGAATGATGGTATACTGTCATATAGACCTCAACTGACAGAACGATTTCCTTTTTTTTCTTCTCTACTTTCAGAGTTAACCGGAAGAAGAGTATCTGTACTGAAATCAAACCAACAGGACAAAATTGTCACCCAAACAATTCACCGGTGCATGGAGTTTTCGTCTTTTTCTCCCGTATTCTTTCCTTTTTGTTTCTTTTATGTGTGTGTGTAGAATCCTCGTCTACCTCTCGTTTTCATTCAGTTTTAACAAGCCTTCAGCTTGACTTGAAATCACGTGTATTACGTTTATCTTTTACATGTTATTATTTATATTACAAATTACCACTACATGTATTATCTTTTTTTTTAACCCTGGGCCACCTTTTAATGTTTTATATAAAAAAAAAAGAATATAAAGTTCAATACATGTATCGTCACGAATTAATATACCACGAGCAGATGTTAATGTGTATCCAAAGACTTAGTTTGCTTCAAGAACATTGGTGATTTAAGTGTGTGTGTGTGTGTGGGGGGGGGGGGGGGGGGGGGGAGAAATGGGGCATAGAGAAAAGCCGTGTATGCGACGGGCGCTACTTCTAACGCGCGCACCATTGAAGGCAAGGTAAGCTTCATCGCCAACTATCAACTATTACCTCCCATATTGCGAACTAATGCGTGACATACAGTGACAAAAGGCTTTTTGTTCGCCGACGTGTATTCTTTTTCCTGATTGTTTTGCGCTGTACATGTACAAGTAAAATTATCTAGGGTTGCTTTTATAGTTATAATTTAATAAAAGGTGCTGTGACGTCGTGATTTAAAATTAAATACAAGAATAAATAATGGTCTCTAACTTTTCTCCCCCGGAAAACATTGAAAACAATCAAACAAACTAAAATCACCCATTAAAAGAAAAACAAAAGGCACAGGTTCCCCACCAGACAGCACCCGGAAGTTAAAGGGGGCGATATGGGAGGTGGCTCACCGGGGTGATTGTACAATTTTAAATAATAAAATAAATTCTGTATTATTGCCGAAAAACTTATCTCCCTAAATTTTTACGCTAATATCACAAGCATGTGTATATTATAAATATTACACTTTTTACAAAAGATATTTGATCACCGTAGATATACAGTCATTCAGCAGCAATTCATGATAGAACCAAAATGGCGAACGGAGTTGTTATCCCTGTTCTGCTGGCTCAAAAGCCGAGTGATTTCTTGAGGATTATTTAACCTGAGGACCAACGGACTAATTGGAGTATATTCAAACAAGTCGTCTGATTTCTTTTTGGGATGGATGAAAAGTAAGAAACCCCATGTTTGTATTTTTCTTCTTTTTTTTTATAGGTGGATCTATCGATCCAATGTTTGCATCACTAGATTCTACAAACCATTCAATTTCAAGTTGGGCCATTTAGGCCTAGATATGCTTCTGGCTGAATGCTTCGTGTTCAGCTAGATATAGATCTATGTATATAATTTTATAGATATGTAACTCATATATCTAGATCTTTAATATGAAGCTCTCATTCTAGACCTAGATCTCTAGATCTAGACATTCTATATAAGTAGGCCTAATTAATTTCTCTAGAAGTAGATTCTAGAATCTAGATCTGAAATCTTTTTATAATATGTAATTATATTGATTTGTAAGTAGATCTAGATGTATCTATAGACTCTTCTTATAGTTCTAGATCTAGATCTCTGGGCCAGTCTGGCTAATTTATTGATTCACACACATTTGTTAATAATTTGCTGGCATCTTATTTCCAGACAAAAAAATATTTTTTCAGAATTTGAACTGCAAACGTTATTTAAAAAAACAACAAACAACAGAAATTATAAACAAAAAAAAAACAAACAAAACGACCCACCCATAAAATCAACTAGATCTACCAATGCCTTTACATCTACAAAAAACTTCTAGTTCTACTGACTACCCCAATCACAACAGGCCCTACATCTATATGCCCCTAGAGTGTTACTAACTGTTAGTCATGTTTTAAATCAAGTTTTGTTTTCAAAACATACACTTAACGTATGTGCCAATGGTGACTCTTAATGAGAAGATTTGAAAAAAAAATGTTTTATATTTCCTAGTCTTAGGTTAGAACATGATACTAGCTGTTCCACTGCTATGTCCTCATCATTTAATACTCTTAAAATGTTCTTTAATAGTCCTAACAAGTAACATTGTCATTAATGATTGGTTTTAAATTTACCTTAACTTAGGTGCTATTTTAATTAGATTTAGAATAAATTGGTTTTTGAGCAATTTGTAATTTTTACCGATAACTTTCAATTCATTAGATTATATTTAAATACTTTCCTTTTTTATACCAAGATACTTGGAAATATTAATTAGATGTAGAGGGTTGGGTTAGTTTTTTAGTATATATATATATATATATATTGTACATGTACTGGTAAAGTGCTAAGCACTACATAAATCACTTCTCTAGCCCTGAAAATTATTTATTTTTCAAATGCTTTTGAGAGAAAAAGAAGTATTTGCTGAAATCATCTACTCGATAAACTAGTATCTTATTTTACTTGTTGCAGTATTCATTCATACTCTTTATCCAACAATGTTCTACATTTTCAGCTTATTTTCCCCAAGATATACTATATTTATAATAAAAACGTAGTACATTAAGTTGTGAGGCTCTTGATATGCTTATAATGTGAATGCTGCCGCAAATCAAGCTAGTTAGCAGTTTACATACATTGTAATGTTTTGAAATGTTGTACCTGTAATGATATTACTTAAAAAAAAATCGTTCAATAATACACATGTATCATATTCCCGATATTACCCCGTCATATCCCTCTCCCCCTCTCTTGCTCTCTCTCTCTCCCTCTCTCTCTCTCTTTCTCTCTCTCTCTCCTAAACACATACGCACCAGTCACTATCTCGCAGTCTCACCAACACTAATACCAAATCAAGTGCTTTCTCTTGTGTTTTACCATCATAGCGCCACACCGATCTTTCCCTTCATAACCCTAACCTATCATTGCCCACGCAGCGGTACACACACACACACACTGCAGCGGTTCACACACTCTCTCTCTCTCTCTCTCTCTCTCTCTCTCTCTCACTTTCTCACTCTCCCTCTCAACTTGCCTCCTACTAATCAATGTCACTGGTGATTGTGGAGCTAGCCCGCCCGCCGATCGATTCGTCTCAGTTTTGTTAAGCGTCTGAACTGAAAACCCCACGACTGAAGTACTCTCCATTGACATGCGGTTCATTGTGTGTACAATAATAATTTAGACAAGGATTTGGGAAGTCGTGCGTCCTGATTCAATGCAATAATTAATTTAAACGATTTTTAAAGAGAGGGCCTAGTGTGAAGAGGAGAGAGAGAGAGAGAGAGAGAGAGAGAGAGAGAGAGAGAGAGAGAGAGAGAGAGAGAGAGAGAGAGAGAGATTTTTTTCCAAAGGCATATATGTTGGTTTAATTTATAAATGAAGAACATGTTTGTAGTTACTATAAAGAGCGTCTTGGGCGATTTCTCTAGGCCTACAGCCGCGGAAATGCCATTATCACCTGTATCATTGAGGCGGTACTATGAGGTTGGTGGTGTTGGGGGATGGGTGGGAAGGAAAGGGTCAAGCAGAGCAGGCTTGGCTTGCCGCCCCTGACCACCAACGAACGCCCATGATGGGATGATAGAGCACACTTCTTCTGAGTGGCGAGTGAAGTTCCCTGTGGGTGTTTATATTGCAGTACCTTATTCGTTGGATTCAGAACTGGTAGACATCGGTTACAGAAGAGCCGATGATACGGTAGCTCAATCGGATAGTACTGCATGAGATCCGTGGTTCGAATCTCAGCTGGTGTCCCCCGTCTCTGTATAGGTCTCTAGGATTCCTCGGAATACCATTACATTTTAGAGCGATAACTCGTCAAAGATACTTTAGACCACCTTCCAGTACATGTAAACCTGTTTTGTCGTTGCTCTAAGTTAAGCCAGATTGATATGTACCTTGCAGTGCATACGTTTTAACTACGTTGTATTCTTGGCAGCAAGATCTAAAAAAATATACTGCTTGTATAATTTATCCGTCGCTCTGTCTCAACAACTTCCTTTTGGGATTAAAGTGGATAATGTGGAACTGCGAATAGAACAACAAGTACATGTACAATATTTTCAATGTGCTTTCTCTCTCCTCCCCCCTCCCGCTGTGCCGACGACAGCCGAGCCGAGCGGTCGCCTCATTTCATGTGTAAACATACACGGTGTCACTGGTCACGCAGGATTTTGCGTACGCTCCATTAGAACTGTCCCCACAACCAGTTTGGACGTCTCCTAAGCCCAACCAGACCGTACACTGAGACATGTTTCGGGGATTCCCAGTGGACACTTTTATTGCCCGATCGCGTAACCGATAGCCAGCGATGTCAGGTCCATCTGACAAGGTTGTTATTCTGTATTAGGTATGACGAACCTAGACTTGAACGTCTTGTACTCCCCCCTTTACTGCCGTTCAGGCGTTCGCAGACCGGGAAAGTTAAACCAAGCCATATCCTCTTTTGTGTGTGTGTTTATTTAAGGAAACAACTGGGATATTTTTCTCATTTTCATGTTCTGTAATAAAGCTATTAAGAATTTGTTGTTGTCTATTTGTTTGTGTTGTGATTATTTTATCACCAGTTTTACTGTTATTCTCAGAAGGTTCAGCTCAGAAAGCTTCCATATCATCACGACAAAAACTCAATGAACGCAATCCCATCAGGTTACACTGACCCCCAATCAATGAAAGCATGATAATAGTATAGCGTTAATGGGCCCCGTTATCACAAGGGCTCTAATAATTTAATCTTTGCTCCGCCAATACACCCTTTGCATGTGTGTGAAGAGACCGTCATTAAAATGATAAGCTCCTCAATGGACGGGACAGAGTATACCAGATAGCCTCGGACGGGAGGCATCCCCTGGCACAGAGACCCACTCCAGGTAACGATCGCTCCCACACAAACATGTGTGTACCACATTCCTCGTATTCTAGTATCAAAGGGGAAGGCAATGCTTTGTACTCAGTATCAGACGGCTCATCTCCAACAAACTTTGGCCTCTGACTGAGTGAGCTAGCCAATGAGTTTTTGTATTCCTAAAACGTGTACAGTAATACAATACTCATGGCAGCATCCCGATATCACCGCTCCAGTAGACGGACAGGTACTACCATAGGAGGGCTATCAACGTCGAAGATAAGACACAAGGGCTTCAAACCATTAAAATTACAGTACATACAATGTTTGTCACCCGCTATGTCATCGCTGGTGACTCATCATAGAGACGAGCAAACGATTAGTTAAGACTACTGGGCTTGAGTTGGGGCGTGGGTTAAGTAAAGAGCACGGTAAACATTCATGAAAGATTATAATTATGATGGATGGCTTCTTTGTGAGAGAGGGAGAGTTGAGGGCTGTAGATAAACTTGTAACATTCACAGCTCAAAAACGATACAATCAAGGAAGAAAGAAGATTTATGCAGAAGAGCGTCACTGTTTAAGAATGTAAATTGATCTGTCAACGTGATCAGGTTAGATTGGTCTAGAAAAATTATCTATATTTTTTTGCTTCTAATACATATACAACCATTTGAGTTTTGCCTTTAGCTAGCTCTTCATAACCCTTCGTGATCACCGCTCTCTGCTACTTAATATCACCGACCCCCCCCCCCTTTTTTTTTTCTTCTCTCTCTCTTTCTCCCGCTACGCTACTAGGAATCCCTCTTTCAGTTTAGTCAACCTTTACCACCATTATGAGTACATATAATTTATTAATATATGTTTGACTATCTGTATGTCTGTTAACCAGTCTGGTCTGCTTTCCCTTTTCTATCTTGTCCACTCTTCTCCCACACATTCCTCTCCTCTCCTTGTTTTGGCGCAGGGGCAGCTGGCTCTAAAGCAAAGGGCTGAACCTATTGACCTAAATGGATCGAACAGTAACGGTAAGCTAAGACATTACAGCGCTGGAATTCCTCCTCTGCATTCACACTCGGACACAGAGTGATATCTTGAAGTGGAGGTTTGCAGAGGGCAGATTGTTAAGTGTTTGATTGGGGTTCCGTGGTGGCAGTGGTGGGTAGGTACGAAAGTATGGATGAAGGTAATGGTGGAAGTACTGGAACCTTCCTATTATATGTCTGAATCAACAGGGCTTAGGATTTAGCTCCATGGCGGTGTTGGTCTGATTAGATTAGTGAGAGTCTTCTGTTTCTCCGTCTCCCCCTCCTCAACCCACATTTTCTCTTCCCCAGTCTTTACAGTTCCTTTCCCTCTTTCTTCTCCGCACGATCGCAAGTAATCACTTGTTATTTTTATGGTTGGTCATTATTGTTGTTTAAGAAAACCCAATAGTATTACTAATACTATTCTCCCTAAGTTCTAAAAACTCGCTTCCTGATCATAATCAGACGGCAACCAATATTACTAGTTTTTCAATGCTAGTTCTACGATGTGTACACTGCATTCCAATTGATCCGTGTGTTATCTATCATGCTATCTCTCAGGCTCATGGGATTTGAAAACACGCTCTGACTAGGAAGTGAATAACCCGCAAGTAAACTGCAGCAATAATGCATAATACAATGCATGGTTGTGTAAACCATAAATCATAATCATGATGTGTGTTTCCGTATTCTTGAAAACCCAACGAGGCGTGCAGCTATGCTATCCAATGACCCCGGTCTCCCTGCTGACAATTCAACAGTTAATTGCTTGTTTTTCTGAGTTTAAGATCCATGAGAGGGTACAGCGCGGATGTGTTAGATTGGTCCTCGACCCTTAACGTCCCGATTAAAACCATCGCGTTCTACCGTTGGACCACCTGATCCTCATTGACAGCGGCTGCTACAGTGGATTTTTGAGGCGCAACACCAGTGAGTAGTGCAGCAGTGAAGACTTGACCGCCTACCCTGTGTGTTGATGAGACAAGGTGCTCTGTCAAAGGGCCTGATTTGCATTGTCTCTGTCTTTGCCTTTTCTTTCCATGTGTGGACTGAATGTCCATATCCTCGTCTCCCCGCACTGTCTCTGTGAGGCGACAGTAAAATTGCCAGGTGTTAGTCTTGTGGCTCGTCCACAAAATAGGGTATAAAGTGCTGACGGTGAACCCTATTAAAACAGACAAATAAAACATGATTGTGTAGTGTACTGACACAGTCTGAACAAGTGTAATATCATTATTAGACATAACTATCTGTATCGGCTATTCAATGTACATGTGATTCTCCTCCAAGCCCAACCACACCGGTAAGGTTTGTTGGAACTATGGCTGGCACCATTCACGCGTTTTACACACACTGGAACATGGGTTGGCAGTTGGCAGTTGGCACGATTGTCACAGACTCGCATACAGTCGGCCTAGTTAGCCGATGCGTCCTGTGATAGCCCTAGCCCGCGGGCTGCAGGGGCATTAGCTGGAAACCGAGGCTGTGTTGCCCTCAACACGCCTAGACACGTCAATATCCAAGGTCAATGTCGACACTGCTTTTTCCCCTCGATCAATAAAGATTGACCTCTATATCCAGCTGCGGTTTTTAAGAACACTGGCAACTTGGCAAGGCCGTGTCTGTTCAAGCTGCACTTCATTCGGCGTGTGTCATCGGGATCAATAGCTCAGTCCACACCGGTTCACCGAGTTTGGAGAAAAATAGACCGCTGTTGTTGTTGTTGTTGTTATTTTTGTTGTTTTATTATTATTATTATTATTATTATTATTATTATTATTATTATTATTATTATTATGATTATCGCCTAGGGGCTCTGTTTAATACACAGTGAAAGAAAAAAAGATGCACAAAAAGGCTAGGTAAAATCCTGAAAGAGAGAGAGAGAGAGAGAGAGAGAGAGAGAGAGAGAGAGAGAGAGAAGACAGACACACAGACAGACAGAGACTGAGAGAGAAAAAATAAAGTAAAAAAGAAAGAAGAGATGGGTAACTGCTATTTTAGGGAGATGGATACATAATGATCACATTGCATTAAAAATCATGTCTATATCATGTCTACATTGTTAACTTCTCTGTCCTGGAATCCGGAGCAGAGGAGTCAACTTAAAACAACGACATTAGCCTGAGGTTTATAACACTCACTACTTATCTTACTCCTGGTCCATGTCTATGTCTGCGTCCCTTCTTTTTTTTTTTTCCTTTTTCACCTGCTTGGAGTAATTATAGTATTATATACACGCATGAAAGGCCTACCTCGTACAAGTCTATGATAGATTCTTCTACATGTATGTATGTGCGCTAAACAAATATGAAAGGGATTCGCATTCATTATAATATTTTGCTACTTTCTCTGTTTGACTGTCCTTGTCTCTACCCCTCTCTTTTTGTCTCCGCCTTTCGCTGTCTATGTGTCTGTCTGCCCATACCCCCTTTTTCTCTCTCTCTCTCTCTCTCTCTCTCTCTCTCTCTCTCTCTCTCTCTCTTTCTCTCATGTACAATACACTGACGTCCTATAAGCCTTTTTCACAACATGAAAGAGTTGGTGTATATTTTCATGAAAACATTTTTTTTTTAAATTCCGTATGGTTCTGAAGATAAATACTTTTAGCACCCTACAAATTCATCAGTATTGAGTGATCCTTTTCACCTTTCCCACCCCACAACCCTACAAATTTCTTGGCTCTTCATCTTTCTCCCCGTTTTATCTAACTGCTTCCTCAACTTTATCTGTATTTGACTCTCTGTGATCACCCCCTTTCTCTCTCTCTCTCTCTCTCTCTCTCTCTCCCTCTCTCTCTCTTTCTCTCGCTTGCTCTCTCCTTACGTGTGTTCCCCTTCTTTTAAGTCTCTACCTGTCTGTCTCCCCGCCCTCTCTTCACCAGGGGCAAAAATTATAGGCCTTTTACTGTTACGTCGTTGGTTTGTTAACACCCTGCTGAATCAGTCGTTTTTAGGTGGTTTGAACGTTCCTCCACCCAGCACTCTTAATAGTTGTGTATTTTTAATTCGACAAATTCCCTCTTCTTGTTCTTGTTCACTTCCTCCTCCTCGTCCTTATCTCGCTCCTCTTCTTCTGCTGCTTCTTCTTGTATTGGATATCACAGAAATCCGTCTTGAAGCGTGCACATTTTGTTGTTGATCAAAGTTTCCAGTAGACAGCCCGTGCTTTTCTGTGAATTAGTTCGGTACATCTATTTATGAAACAATTACAAAATAAAAACAAACAAAAAAATCCCCCAAACCAACAACAACAATAAACAAGCAATAGAAACAAAATTTAATGATGCATGTAGTGGTACATGTATAGGAGAATAGGTGGATCGAACCTTCATTTCAACGGTGAATGTTGGTCCACACTTTCAATTCATATACCTTGTTTTCAATTCAGCTATGCCTGGCGAGGTCTACAATGGATGGCATATTTAAGAGTTTGACATACCTATGGAGCCACAGAGCAAAAAGTTGTAGGTTCGATATATGTACTAAGTTCAGCTAGTTCAGATTTTACGAGATGTTTAGAGGACGCAAAGCCAGCAGACTATATTATTATATCAGGCCTTAAAAATACCGTGAACTTTTTTTTCTTTTATAGGATTATAGAGTGCTACACAGTACTTTACTACATAGTCTCTTTTGGGTCAGTGGACCACGGAGTCTTTAATTGTTTACTGTTGGTGTGCCAAGCGTTATGTGTAGACCGGTTTTCAAATTCCATAGAGGGTCTTTGATAAGCTTCACTTCACCGCTTCTTCTTCTTCTTCTTCTTCTTCTTCTTCTTCTTCTTCTTCTTCTTCTTCTTCTTCTTCTTCTTCTTCTTCTTCTTCTTCTTCTTCTTCTTCTTCTTCTTCTTCTTCTTCTTCTTCTTCTTCTTCTTCTTTTTTTTTGGTTTGCTGAGTCTCCACCAGCCTGTCTTTGGTTCTATGGAGCGCCATAAATAATATGTGTGTATCCTTTTGTTCTTAACCTTTTACTCTGTCTATACCCCCCTCGTCTTCGCGCATATTTTTTTTGTCACTGTCGGAGGAATACGGTTCTACACAAGTCCTCTCCCCCAGTTCTCTAGGCCTTATATCTAAATAAATCTTGATCTTGTTAACCAAAATTTTTTGTATTAAAACAAGCTTAATTCAAACTAATTCAATGGGCTTCCAGCTCCAATTTTCTGCTCCGTTGAGAACGGGGCTTAGTAAGGGCACTGCTTGCTTCCACCACCAACTTGTCTCAACTTCATACATGAGTGTAACACTAAACGCACAGGTGGTAGGCACATTTGCTTCCAATGGGTTCAAACTTTGAAGAAGTTTATGCTACTTACTAAACCAGAGACCCTTAGTAAAAGAGCTTGCTTTGTAGACAGCGCACCGAGATATAGACTGATATTACACAAGGTGACTTTAAAACAGTTCTATCTACACTTTTGCACTTTTAAGATAACGCAATCTAAAGCCTGGACTTATATAGGTTTATAGCTAGGTTGCTTATCTAAATCACAGTTTCTTCCCTTTTTTTGTCTTAACCAGGCTCTCAATCTCTACGGTTGTTATATTGGTGATTCTTCTGTTCAGATAAAACCTCTTCGTGCGTTCATCTCTAATTTTACACATAACATGCAGATATAGCTCTTTTAACTTCACCTCACGATTACTCTCAGTACATGGCGGTACATGTACTTGTAGTTTTAAAACACAGTGGTGTTCCACACCAGTCTAGTGTAGGTTGGAGGGCCGGTATAATTATACCCTCCAATTTGTTCCACAAGAACCGCGCGGCTGGTCTCAGTACCAGTATGAGGTTAATGATTGGGTTCCGGGGGCTGGCTATTGTTCCCCCTGTAACTGACCAGCAGGTCAGTGCCGATGTCTAGGTGGAGCATGGGCATGGCGCCACTTGCATCGACTTGTTTTGTAGACATTTCCGCTCTTGTAACCGTAGTCTGTGTCGCGAGTTCCAACCCTGCCTGTCTTTGTAGTGGGGTAGTTGTGGTGTTTTTTTCCGCTGGTCCCAGGTCCCAGATATTTAGCGGATAGGCGAATCTATCTCGTTCTCTCTCTCTCTCTCTCTCTCTCTCTCTCTCTCTCTCTTTCTCTCTCTTTCTCTCTCACTCTCACCCTCTCTGTCTGTGTGTGTATTTGTTCGAAAAAAAATACCAAACGAGCATTCTGTTGTTGTTGGTTTTATAAATCCATAGTGGTATCGATTTAGCGTGTCTGAACCGTTAATTCAAGTACTTTTCTGTTTGATTGTCTCTTAATTATATAATGCAATATAGATTTAGATCTCGATAGAAATGTAAACAAATGTGCTGCCTTAAGGTGCGTCATCACGGAAAGTGTTGCCTGACTTCCAAATCACCAGCTTTAACTTTATGTAGAAATGAATCCCACACGTTGTACATTTTGTCTTCAGCTACTTTGCAGATGCGCCCATGCTAACTAAAACGTCAACCTTTATCGAACAAAGGCATACACGTAGCTTCTCGACTACGGCTGTTTAGTGCTATGAAGACACGGGGGGCTGAAAGCTGATAGAGCCTGTGTGTGACACTATGCAAAAATCAGCGATTATGTCCAACATAATTAGATCTATGTTGTTGGGCAGCCCCACCAAGGCCTTCGGTGGTTCATGCTGTGTCTGGGCACTGGGCAGCTACAGCTCATTGTCGGAGCCTTCACACGTTCATGCTGTGACTAAAGCATTATTATTATATTATAGAGTACCGGATAGAGCAGCTACAGCCAAAGCCAGTAGACTGCCCAATAATCATGCACACTGCACAGGAAGGGAGCGATGGTAGCTGCTCTGTCGGTTAGTGTTAAGGGTATAAATGAGGTTTGCGGGTCGAATCTCAGCTGGCACCTCGGCCTACTTATAGGATTCTAAGGGAAATTTATACAGGGGGGGGGTTGTAAACTAAATATTAACGATAATTATTAGGTTATTATTAGCTTCTAAGCGTTGGCTAACCAGTCTCTTTCTTTCTTTCTCTCTCTCTCTCTCTCTCTCTCTC
>RQTK01000105.1:298015-314260 GCA_003991915.1 Elysia chlorotica | reverse complement strand
CCACTCTCTATCCCTCTCTGTCCCTTCCTTTCTCTGCCCTTCCCCTGTCTCTCTATCTCTGATTTTTCTATCTCCGTTTATGTCCCTCTATGTTTTTTCCCTTTCTTTCTATCTCTCTAACCCTCTCTGTCTTAGCGTTTTTCTCCCTGACGCTCTCTGTCCTTCTCATTCTCCGCCTCCGTTTCTGTCTCCATCTCTCCGTTTCTGTCTCTCTGTCCTCACCTGATCCAATAGCTTGATGTCTGCTCCTACAGCATCTCACCCCCCACCCCCCCACACACACAGTTTTTAACGCCGAAAGGGGCGTTGACATTCAAGTCCTCTTGTTTCACTTGGACTTCAGCAGGTGGCCATTAAGCCTTATGTTCTTCAATCTTCGATCGTCGCTGTCTTGACATGGACTGCCCTCTTGTCTTTGTCGGGGCCCTGCGTGGTGCAAATTAAATCTTTTCCTCTCTCCGCTTCAACATCTGCTCATTGATTAGTAACACTTTTGGCTTTTTTTATTTTTTGCCTCTTCCTCCCTCTAAGTACTGGAAACGACATGACACCACACCATTTCCTGCATTATCATTTAAAGCCATAGACATCAACTTAAAAAAAATGTTAATAAACAAAAGAACACTGGATTCTCTCCAAATAGTGTAGGACAAAGTCTCCTGCATTCAAAGCAGCAACAGTCAGTAATGCTGCTAGTAAAACCCCTCATACATGTATCAAACACAGAAGCGGGCTGCTTAGTGTAGATAAAAAAACAACAAGCAAAACAAAGACAGTTTCTCATAGCAATAACATTAAGCCTTCTATTGCTGCTTCAAAAGAAAAAAGAAAGATGTTACGCTTCTTTTCCCAGTGTAGCTCTAAAGCGTCTCATTAAAAACCAACAATGTGCATCATATCGGAAACGATCTCTCATATCTGAGTGTCAATACCAATAGACAACCAGGCTCAAAGTGTAGAAGAGAACAAACTGCTCAAAGCATTACGATTTACATATGTATGTATTGTGCACCACTTGAGACGCACTTCAAGGGCCACCACCAACATGATCATTATAATTGTAATGCACTCCAGTCTGTGCATCAAGCTCACACTGACTCATTTGACGTTCATGTTATCTTTGATCTTGAAAATGAAGCCGGGGTAGGGCAGGTGTATGTAAGGTCGGTATCACCTGCTGTGGTTTTGTTCGTCGCTCATCGTCTATCATGACCATCAGCAATTAGGTTATATCGTGGGTTGGTTTCAAAACTAACGTCTGGAAATTTTAGTGCGTGCCCTTACACAAACATTCATATTATTATATTTTGAACCTGAAGCCGGGATAAGTCAGCTGCACTCAAGCTTGGCATAACCTTGAGAGTCCATGTTTGGGTTTGTTAACGACTTTTATAATTATCAGCAACAATGCTATATTGCGGATGGGTCCCTAAAAGAACGTCTGAATATTTTAGTACGTGCCCTTACACAGAGACCGTCCGCGGTTTTCGGGACTTTTCCCCTCAGCTGGTTTATTTTTAATATTAGGAGATACTTTTGATTGTCATTTCAAATTGATAAACAATTGATTGGAAAATCATATTGTGACGTTCGCGTCAGTCAGTCAAACACCAATTTAGCTTCCTATCTTGTTCGAAAGGCATTCAACCTGTTTTAAGTCTTGTTTTTGACCTGATCCTTAAACTACATATGTAGCATTTATGTCTTAAGTGTTTGAAATAAGAAAAAAGAAGCGCTTATAATTTCACAAGTAACTTTTTGTAGTTAGACCGGGGCACATTGTTTCTGAAATGGGTGTGAGATGAATATAACCCATAGATATATACATATCTATGATGTAACCAAAGAAATGGCAATCCGTCGATTGTCTGTCGCGTGACACTAGTGCATCTTGCATGCGTTGTGTTCACTAAAATCTCCTTTTATTGGTCATGAAGTAGAAGGCAACAACATATGCTATTTTAATAAGGTTAGTGTTGACAGCTGAGCCAGCCAGCATTTTCTTCAACAGCAAAACAATCAACAATCCGACGAGAAACTTAAGAAACGGGCAGGCCAATGTAGAAGATCGTTATGATTTTCGTCTGTGTTCTTTTTTAGCATTAACTTTGTCGTAGTCTTTGCAGTGCTGAATCTACAATATGTACTGGTGTTAAGGGAAAAAATAGACAGGTTTAGTGTTTGGTGGTGCGGGTAATTAAAACAAAAGAAAAAAACAATAACAGCAAGAACACCACCATAAAAATGTTCCCTTTTAGAGCGTTCTGTTGGAAGTGATTTTGTGTTTAAGATGTTTCATAATGATGAAATAAAGAATTATATATTATAAAGTAGATGTAGTGGAATCAGGGTATCCTTCTTGAACTTACTATTTTTCATACTACATGTATTTGTGTACATTGTTTTACACATGAAAGCCTCCAATATCTCTTCCTCTCTCTCAATTTCTCTCTCTCTCTCTCTCTCTCTCTATATCTCTCTTCTTTTTCTTCTTCTTTTTCTTCTTCTCCTCCTTCTTTCTGTCTCGTTCTCTCTCCCTCTCTCTCTCTCTCTCTCTCTCTCTCTCTCTCTCTCTTCCTCCCCTCTCTCTTTTCTGGTTGGTTTGCAGTCAGTATGTGACAGGCGGAAACCGGAGTCATGGTATCCCCGCACTGTCTCTATAAATTTGTCAGACGTTAGTCTTGGGATCCGTCCACAATGTTGCTTATATAGTGCTGACGCTGGACCCTATGCAACAAACAAACAAGCAAGCTAGCAAACTCTCTCTATCTCCCTCTTTTGCTCCCTCCTCTCCACATCTCTCTGACCTCCATCTTTTCCTGGCACGCCCCTCCCCGTGGCAAACCATCTCCCCAGCTTGACACACCCTTTGATTCTATTTTGCAAAGGCGCAGATCTAGACTCTTTTTACAGGGTCTCTTGTTGGTCCCCCGCGTTGTCTGTCCACAGAGATCTTGACGGATTGCCAAACCGATCGAGAGAAGAAACACTGCTTGAACGCACGCCAAAACAAATGTATTTTTTGTGTGTGCCGACCACAAAACAACGGTTCTCAATGCAAGATACTCGAAATCAAAGGCAACTTCATGTATTGTTATTAACA
Organism: Elysia chlorotica; assembly: GCA_003991915.1. NCBI lineage: Eukaryota > Metazoa > Mollusca > Gastropoda > Plakobranchidae > Elysia > Elysia chlorotica. The sequence goes on along the minus strand of RQTK01000105.1, from coordinate 311,157 downwards.
TAGTTGGGGTTAAGAAACAAAATTGTTTTTCGATATTCCGTTACAAGCTTCCGTCTGTGGGGAGAGAGGAAAAGAAAGCCTGGAGGAAAATGTATTTAAAATTCAACAGATCAAAGGACTAGACATAGCTTAGTTCAATGTGTCCACGAAAGATGTTTTCATTACCGATCCTAAAAATAGCCAGGCTTGAGCACTCTTGTTTTTTTTTAGTATTTATTTATTCCTTGTTGATGTTTCATGTAAATCTCCTAAACGTATTGTTGTTTTTTTTATTGTTGATGTTTCATGTAAACCTATAGTTGTTTGTTTATTTATCTGTGGCTGATGTTTCCTTAAAATGGCTGAAAAGCTATCAAGGAAAACGTAAATGTCATGTCAGCATCATGAGGTCACCAAAGACGGGATCTCTAGCGGGCGATCAATTCATCTGTGTAAACAGTCATATAAATCGGATCACCAGATCGCCACATAAAGGGAAAATCTTACGCTCTCTCTCTCTCTCTCTCTCTCTCTCTCTCTCTCTCTCTCTCTCTTCCTTCCTTTCCTATCTTCGCTTCATTTTCTTTATTCCTTTCTCTCTTTATCTCATTTCCCTCCCCCCCCCCCCCTTGAATATTAAAAACAAAAAGCAAACAAACAAAATCTCCGTCTGTTTCCTTCTGAAAGAGATTACGCAGCATTCATCTCCTAATCTTGAACTAAGCTTTTACTCATTTTATCTTCTAAACTTGTCTCTCGCTCATAAACACATGATACACCCTGTACAAACACATACTTTACACACTGTTTCACTCTTTCTTTCCTCTTCACTCCCCTGGTAGGTGTAATCCAGCCTCCTTATTAGTTTACATCCCTGTCCACATCTGTGCGTGCCGGCTCGTATCATCAGTCAGATTACATGGCATGTGAAATCTCAACAAAACTCACCTATTGTGTGTGCATTGAATACCTTCCATGAAGGCAAGCTACGCAACGGCATAAACACCCCCGAACCTCCACTGATCAAGTATAAATCTCTGTGCACCCCCCTCCCCCCCAAACCGTACAAACTGAGTCGTTTCAACTCACGAACGAACGTGCACCAGCTGTGGTAACAGAGCATAGAGCACGGGCACCGATATTGAAAGTACATTGTATCACGTGGATGTCTAGATTTCTAGATTGCCCCACGAACATTGGGTTTTTCATGTAACATTGCGATGTATCTGGAATGAATATCGGGTGAGTTAGAAGTTGAAGTTTGCTTTCCCCGTTCCCACCCATCCCGTCTCTTTCTCTCTCCCGCCCCACATAGACACATGTGTACATTCACTTTTGTCCCCCTGTCTTGTGGGTGAGCATGTTGCACAGACGTGAGTGAAAGTTGAACCTTTAGTCCCATGCTTGTGAGTTAGTTATTGATCGATCGATACTCGAGATCGAGGACAGATACAATAACGCTCTTCAATAGTTAAACTGAACAATTTATTGTTTGCTCTGGGGGTTGGGAGTTGGGAGGGAGTTGTGAGAGAGCAAAAGTTACAGGGTGGTGATGCGTGGCAGTAACGACACATGGCCCATGATGTTCAAGTCTCCGCGGGCAATGCATGAGCCGGACGGCACAGAGTGACCACAATACTTACTCACTGACGGGATACAGTGTCCATCTTTCTTATACATGTATCTCCAGAGGTTTTGAAAAAAAACTATTTTTTTTAAAGCTCAGTCGGTTGTCATTCATCGCGCGGCCCGCTCGTGGGTCCCGTCGCCGTATAGGAACTTTCTTAAGACCCAGGAGGCGTTAAACTAGTGCAGAGCTTCGCTACCTTTGATTATAGTTAACCATCGACCAATCCACGTTTATCGTATCTCGTATCTGTGAGATTTAGCTTGCCCTTGACATTTAGCCAAGCGGATTAACATCGCCCCTGTCACTAAACTGACGCCAGTATCTCCTCCACACGACAGTAATAGTAGTGGGAGAGAGAGCTAATCTGTGAGTACACTTTTCTTCAAAGTCTTCAATCTTTGATTGGTTTTTACGTCGACCACGTTATTCAAACAAAATCTCATGCGAATATTGGTACATGTACATCCATTTGTCGGATTTCGTCCTTAACTGGTTGAGTCGGTGTCAGTATAATGTGACCAGCTGAGACACGAGTCCTGATAATTGATATCCCTACGCTGTCTCTTTGTGGTAGACGTACAATTATCAGACTCCAGTCTTGGTACCCGTTCATGAGATAGCCTAACTCTTGACGCTCGACGCAAAACCACGTTTGGTGCTAAGCTTTATGTATCTGTTGGTGAAGAGGAATTTTACTTTAGTAAATAGATTCTCTTGTCTATTTAAGGATATTGTGTAGCCCAGGTATTGGAATTAATTTTATTAATCTGTTTAGCTCTTTTTTCCAGTGCATGGGTTATTTTGGGCCATGGAATGTCTGAAGTTCTTGAGATTGCCATGCACTCAGTCTTCATCACATTCAATTAATCGTGATGTTCTTGGTTTTGACTCCACTCTCCATTGTAACTGTTGTATGGATCTTTTGCTATTTCTGTAGAGTGCCAGCAATTTTTAGCGCTGTGTCATTTGTATACCTTAGGTCGTATTTGCCAATACCCTTTTGATAGACGCGCTCGTGTGTCTTTATATACCTTATAAATAAAGGATCATTTCACAGTATAAAGTAGTTGGGGGGCAGGGCTGGATCAAGTGGAAGATCGTTAGTCTCTAGATTGGGAGGTTCACGGCTCTATTTCACCAGTATTTCTCCTTGTATAAAGAAGTGAAAAAAGAACAATTTAAAGCACCCCCCCCCCTCACACAAAACAAACCATCAAAACAATAAAAAAAAAATAACCATCAACAACCATCAACAACAACAGCACCAGCAACAACAGCACCAGCAATAAAAACAACAACTACTACCACTACGACTGCATTCACCACCATCAACAACAACAGCATCAGCAATAACAACTACTACTACCACTAACACCACAGCCACCACCATCAACACCACCACCACCACCACCACCACCACCACCACCACCACCACCACCATACAACAACAACAACAACAACAACAACAACAACAACAACAACAACAACAACAACAACAACAACAAACACAACAATTTGATCGGCGCGTAAGTCCTGAGCGCGATACAGCGAGACTGACAGTGCAGTGACGTAAAACATATCACACTCTAATTATCCAGAAACGTGTGAGTGGGGCTTCTGGGATATCATTATAACTCTAACGTCATCACGACTTTTCTAATACCATATCATGTTTTTCATTGTCATACAAATTGTTAATGTAATTTGTTAATATCGCGATTTGAGGGACCAATTGCCTGATGTTCTTATAATAATGCATTTTCGTTTCCTCCGTTCGCTTTTTTTAACCTTAGTCGGGACTTTTACTGGTACGCCAATGATTTTTTCCCCCTGTTTTGTCTGTCTGCTTATCTTTCAGTCTCTTTGTCTTTTTTTGTCTCCCCCTGCCAATATGTCTGTCTAACCATCTAAATGTCTATATAATTTTGTCTGCCTGCCTGTCTCCTCTGTCTCATCTGTCTGTCTGTCTGTCTGTCTGTCTGTCTGTCTGTCTGTCTGTCTGTCTATCTCCTTCCCTCCCTCTACCCTCTCTCTTTCTCTCTCTCTCTCTCTCTCTCTCTCTCTCTCTCTCGCTCCCTCTTTGTCTCTCTGTTTTTGTTATAAATTTCTTTGTTTATTCAGATGAACCTGAAATAGAACCGCCAAACGGGTTTATTTATGGCGTGTCTGTAGCTGTTGAGTACCCAAACATCACAAAGTCGCGTTCGCTTATAACTGCACCATCTTACAGCCTTTTTCTCTCCAGACTCTGTCTGTGCAGTTTGCTAGATTTGATCCATTATTGGAAGCGATTCTTTTGTTTTTGTTTTTGTGTGTACGCGATTCCTGATCCATCCTTGTTCACCCTTGTTCAGCGTTTATATAAACATATCATTGGAATGTCGGTGTTATCCTGACATGACCCGCCTCATTAAGTGTCTACATTCTGTCTGCTTCTCCGCTTGCTGTAAAAATAAAAAAAAAAGATTGCTTAGCATATCTAGGTAGAACAACTCGACATCATGACACTTAACATTACCAACATTGCCTTCCTTTTTCCTGGCTAGCCCATACCTTGGAGATGAAAGATAAAAAACAGTGAAGAATTTCCCTCAATACCTGCGTCGTCGTATGATTATGGGCGAAGAAAGATAACATTGTGGGAATCCCAAATGAAACATAAAATTATTCCTTCTCTCTGATTGGTGTATCTTTTTGAAGAGACTCTTGAAAAAATCACTTGATGCTCTGCGTTTTTCACGGTGAAGATGTTTGGTTTTTGTTAAGATGTCGTTGGAGTGCTTTTAATGGAGCTCTGTTGGTTTTTCCCGCATGCATAACACCGGGCGTTCCCGGTATCTTCCATTATTTCGTTAAAAATACTTTTTTTTCTTTCTTTTTTTTCTTTTCTTTTCTTTTCTTGTTTTTTTTTTTAAAGATAGTATTGAGCAAAGTATTGCTAGCCTCCGCTGGTTAAATTCTGAAAGCACATAAAAAAATATATGGAAACACGCACACCAATTTAATATTCTAATGTGCAGAAGTATGAATATGAAATCATTTCCTTTTGAGTTTCACATTGACTTTTTCCCATTTAAGTTTTCTACCAATCAACCACCAATCGCCTTGGTGATAAGATCTATACCTTTGGCAGCTTAAAAATAATATACCGTATTACATGCATATTGTACCCTTTGAAGCGTTTCTTTCTCTTTTTTTTTTTTTAAAACTTGATTAATTGTTTTTCAAGAAAAATCGTTTGGCCACATTATTCTCATATTCTGCTTCTCCCTGAGTAGTGAGTACTAGTGCTGACACTGACTCAGATCGTGTCCGTTATTGTATAACACGAAGGGACATCATTGTGTACTTTAGTAACCAGATTTTGTAGAGAGCGACCAAATCTGTCCTGACCTTCACAACAACAAAAGCGTCTCTATCACTTACACAAATCCGCCACTGTTTCTTACATGGAGACTACGTAAGTGGGCAGGATCTATAAATAATTATTATTGTCTTAAGTGTATGTACAACAAGGATTAGTTGGGCCATTTACGATGATATAAAAAATAATGCATGTAATGTTGAGTTAGTAATCGTAAACAGTAAAAGATTCCGCGAAACCGATTCCCAGGACTAGGATGTTATGAGTTTGGGGTTAATAGGGGGCTTTCTTTTCATTACCGGTGGCCCCCAGTTGATGGTGTTTTTGACTAAAGAGCATGGCTCCAAGGTTTGAATCTGAGCTGACGCCTCCGTCTCCTGATTATCTGGGAAACTAAGGGGGGGGGGGGGTGTAGAATTAACCAGAAAGGCCTCGTTAGCTCAGTTGGTAGAGCACACGGGTTCTGATCAGGAGGTACCGGGATGGACCACTGAGCAGAACGTAATAGATTCTTGTTGGTTCAGCCCATGTCAATATAATGTGACCGGTTTGGAAAGGCTCAAGTCCTCGTATCCCTGCTAGTGCTATCACGTAAACATTGCCTTTGTTGTTGTTTTTATAAGGTCCTATCGTATATTGCATCCTCCATGTGAACAGCCTAAATATGTCAAACCTGGAGAGACTTTCTCTGTATCTCCGCGCTCTCTCTCTACCCCTCTTTGCGTCTATGTCTTAATGCCTGCCTGTCTGTCTGTCTGTCTCTCTCTGTCTCTCTCTCTCTTTCTGTGTGTGTGTGTGTGCGTCTCTCTCTCTCTCTCTCTCTCTCTCTCTCTCTCTCTCTCTTCCTACCGTAAGGATTAGAGATCCATTTTACTTGTCACTCTTTATTCATCCCGTCCGCCAATGAGTCGGCCAAGCTATGCAGAATCATATCTGTGTCTTGGAATTAAACTTTGCAAGAATAGCGCAAAATATTATGTTGTGAAGTTGTACCGTAAAGACACCCATAACGAAAACCGCACAAAAAAATATTGTCAAAAAATCCAGAAAACCCGAGTTATGTAACAGATAAAGATATAAAGATATCCAATAACACCTTTGGGCCATACAAAGCGAAGCTTAGAAGTTTTGCTGTAAACATATTTTGTATTGGAAAAAATATTTATGAGGTTTTCCCTTTTCTAAGCTTCTGGTTCAAACAGACTTGATCCTGCAGCATTGAGGAAAGGAAATCGATATTCCCTGGAAATTCGAAACCGTCCTGAGTGGGTTATCAAGTACTTTAAGTGTAATAACCGCACTAATCTGACATGTTTTTATATCTTCTCATAATGACGTGAACTTGGCTATTATCCATATTTTTTTCTTAGAATGATGACAGATTCGAACCTGCCGCATTGAGGAAAGGAAATCGATATTCACTGGAAATTCAAGACCGTCCTGTGTGGGTTGTCAAGTGCTTAAAGTGTAATAACCGCACTAATCTGACATGTTTTTATATCTTCCCATAATGACGTGAACATGGCTTTTATCCATATTTTCTTAGAATGGTGACATATATACAACCCTCAGTAATAAATATATTTAAAATGGTTACATGACACCTTAATATTTATTTGCTATTAAATAGCATGCATAATGTACCACTCTGTACTACTACTACTACTACTACTACTACTACTACTACTACTACTACTACTACTACTACTACTACTACTACTACTACTACTACTACTACTACTACTACTACTACTACTACTACTACTACTACTACTACTACTACTACTACTATTGTTATTAGTAAACAGTACAGACGTCATAGATGCAATTTAATCTTCATAATTCGTGTGAATTAACCCGCATCCTGTCGCGTGGACTACCCCACTGAAATGCACCAGAGTGCATGGCGTGTGTTGAATCATCGGGGCGTACTCCCACAGTTTGAGAAACATGAGCCCCAGCCGTCTGATGTCTCTTAATGTATCATTCACTACGTTTACTTGTACTAGTTACATAATGAAGAACATAACATTGACACTTTTTAAAAGAGCCCCACCCTCTTGTTTGTCTATCTGCACGGCTCTCTCTCTCTCTCTCTCTCTCTCTCTCTCTCTCTCTCTCTCTCTCTCTCTGTCTGTCTGTTTATCACCCCCCTCCCCCATCCCTCTCTCTCTCTCTCTCTCTCTCTCTCTCTCTGTCTCTATCTCTCTCTCTTTCCTTTTTTCTGTTGTTCTATCCCACAGATTATATTATCTAACCCTTTCTAGGACCCTGTCTCACTCTCCCGTCTCAGCCTTTGCCCCTTCCCTCTCCATTCGGATGATTACCTACCCAGTTTATTAAAGTAATAAACGAAGTTTCTTATGTTGGTGTGAATAGCCTATATATCTAAGCGCTTTTTGAACCACATGGCGCAGATGGCCCCTGTTATTTTTGTCAATGTTGATAATAAATTGATGTTCATTTGTTATTGATTACATGTGACTAATGAAGCAACACAATTGCCCCTGGTGACTCACACGGCACTCAGTGATGAGTGAGACAGTTTTACTGTTTTACTGCTCGCATTGTATCATGACTACCTTTTGTGTCACTGTCAGCAAGCAACACTGATGATATTAATTGATATGTCAGAATACTTTGTTGAAAAATTGGAACACAGACAGTTTTAATTTTAAGTAGTATGTACTTTTAATTCAGTAATGAATACTACTACTACTACTACTACTACTACTACTACTACTACTACTACTACTACTACTACTACTACTACTGCTGCTGCTGCTGCTGCTGCTGCTGCTGCTGCTGCTGCTGCTGCTGCTGCTGCTGATACCGCTACTGCTACTGCTGCTGCTGCTGCTGCTACTGCTGATACTGCTTATGCAGGAATGTTGAAGCTGACATAACCTTGCTTTAAACAACCACGTGAATTATGAACACCGGAATTTATCCTTTAATGTAAATAAATGTTCTAAGCACTGAAATAAAATTAATATTATGAAGGGTTTGGCGACTGTAGCAACCACAACAGCAGAGCATGTCTAGCATCTTAACTTAAGGAAGTTTATGAGTCTATGCCTGTATAAGTCTAACGAAAATATAAACACGCATGAGATACAGTGAATAAGGTGAAATCTGGTTATGATCAGGGTATCGGGCACAATTAAAAAAAAAGTACATTAGCCAGTTAGTCGACTGAACTATCAAGCATGGCTATATGAAGAATAAGAAAATGCATTGTCTAAAGAGTTTCGCCGTGCAGCATCCTCTAGGCCGCAAAGCTGACATGAATCGAAGAGGGAGCTTCTATCCTACAGAGAATTCAACGTCCAAAGATGTTGATTTTGCCTAATATTAAGATCTATACAAAGGTGGATTATTTTTTTATTTCGTCTTAATATTGTGCAACTAGTTAATGTATAAATTTACAAAAAACGTGCTTGCATAATGATATTTCAAGTTCTTAATTTTCCGTTTTTCTTTCTACGTGCCTTCCCAGGATGGAATGGGTGGAGATTATCGAGCCCCAGAGCAAGGAACACATGTACGCCAACCTTGCCACAGGCAAGTGCGTGTGGGAGCCGCCGCCTGGCGTCAAAATGTGAGTACTACCTACTGCGCTGAGTGCGCCCGTTTGATTGAAATAAGGGACCGTGAGTACAACGTCGCTGTAGCTTACGACTCGTCGGAAGTCTTCTTATTCGCATTATATTCTTACGAGTCGTAAGCTACCGCTACCTTGTGGTGTACGTACTTACGGCCATAGACTTGCTTTTTGTTTGTTTGTTTGTTAAAAAATGTTATGGTTTCTTTATTGAAACCTGGAGAGTTAGATCATCATCTCCTTGGTTCGGTGTAATGTCTTTATCTGTATGTGTGTTTAACTCTCTTTTCCTCTTTCCATCTCGTACTCTTCCTTCACTTATAGAATATTCCTTCCTCTCTGTTTTCCCATATCCAGCTTTAATAAAACTTTGTGTATGTGTATCTACCCCCCTATTCCCTTAAAAAAAAAATCTTGTACGATGTGTTACTTTTCTGTTCTTCCCCTGCGTCATTGTGAGCAAGTCTTCAGCTTTTTCGACGTTTTCACGAAAGCTTGGTGGCTGTGCTGAATGAGTCTATCTTCCTGCTGTTTTTTGTGACGAGCTGATTAGTTTAAAAGTGCATGTGTCAATTTCATCTTTTATGTCTCATTAACTTTAGAAAAAAATCACTGTGTACTTTTCGCCGAGACCAATTTTACACGCTGTCTTTTATTCTGCAATGAACTTTTGAGTTGCCAAGTCTTTCTAAAGAGAAAGAAAGGAAAATAAACACACGTGAATAGATCTCTGCTGTACGAAATTTATAAACGATCACGTTTTCAATGTATACAAACCAGGTGATATCTCACTAGCCAAGCCTTTGCTATCTCTTCTTTTTTCTCACGTATCACTCTTGTATCTTCTTCTTCATTATTTTTAACTTTTTTCTTTTTAAAATAATTTTTTTTTTATAAAGGAAAACAATGCCTGCTCCACCCGTTATCATTATTTGAATTTATTAAACTGTCTTGCTGTGCCGAAAATCTATATAGATTAATCGCAGTGGAATGTTGAGCTTTTGTCAGTCTGGCTGTTTTATGTTCCCTCCATTGCTGTTCTTGCGGATTTTGCGATCCAGCAATTTTAGATTAAAACAATTTAGATCCACACTAGCTTTTTTTATCTTTTTTTTTTTTTAATGGAGAACATTTTTGTCTCCTTTTTTGGCTCTCCTCCTCCCCCTCTTTTCCCTCTAAAATAATTTTAAAAATATATTTTTTTAATTTTAGCTACAACCCACCACATAATTCACGCGAAGTTCTTCTGTGTTATGTGTGTTAGCTGTGGCATACCAATATGACCTTACCGGCTATTCTGGGGCTGGTTCAACAGTTAAGATTTATTGCATCCGGTATCGAAGAACGACGGTTTTTCTACTGTCTTTGAACGAGTGCGTGTAGAAGTTATTGTCGTTGATTTAAATCAAGGTTACTGGTCAAATTAAAGGATTGAAGAATGTGCCTGTTCTTAGCCCTTGCATTTCGTTGCATTCTCAAAGTGAAAAGTTTCATTTATAATAGGAAAGCTTGCTCCTCATACGTTAACAGATTACATGCGCATAGGAAGATGGCGTCTTTAATAGTAGCCAACACCAATACAAATCATTATCATAGCGGGTTTCTCCTGTGATAGAAGTCCCCTGTGGGACAATATGTAAAATAGCCAGGCGTTGGTCTCGTGGCCCGTTCTCGATGTGGCCTAGTGGCTAACGCTGAACGTTTAAAAACAAACCAACAATAAATGGGAGAAATGGCGCAAGTGCTATATCAGCGTTGGGCCCTCAATCGAGTAGTCCCTGGTGAGAAACTCATGATAAAAATAAACTTTTTGTCCGCTTTCATCCCCTTCTGGTTGCGTCGATGTCAGTATAATTGTCAAACATTATTCTTAAGACTTTTCCTCGAAAAAACCTCATAAAGTGCTGACGTTGGGCGCTAAGCAACAAAACCAAACCAACCAGCAATAATATCAATGGTGTCACTGTCTCAGCAAAGGCCACACTCTGACATTCCAGTCGTGCTGATTCACCGCCTTGACTGTACGGACCGACGTGACACAAGGCAGGTTACACCCAGCTCCCCGAAGTCCCAATCTGCCGATAACCAATCTGACAACCTTACATAAACAAAGCGTGATTGCACACACATTTTATTATCAATTATATTTTTTGGGTAAAATTTGAACAATTTAATGGCTGATGGGGTTGGCAGCTCTAGCTACAGATGCTGGGCAAGCTTAACACTTTCACAACGAATCGGAACTTTTGTAAATCGAACATGTCAACAACAACAGCAACAAAATTGACTTTTCAAGAATAAAACAGCGCGATGTCAGTTCTACAGTGATTGAGAAAAACCTGGTTAATATTGTACTCATTAGTTAAGTTTTGCATCCCTTACGTTTCCTGAAGAATCCTACCCACATATAGACGCCTTATAGATATTATAGACACATGTGACAGCAGCTGGAAATTGAACCATGGACCTCCTGCTCCCCATCCTGGGCACTACCAACTGAGCCTACCTGGTGCAAACCATGATGAATTGTGGAAGATTTTATCCTTAGTTTAGCGGGATAGAATCGAATATTTCCGAGGTGTGTCCGGTTCTAAAAATTGAAGAGACTCTTGTTTATTATCCTTCCCGTAGGGTTTCGAATTCTAGCATTCCACCCACCTTGTTTACTTACCTAATTACATTTTTTCCTATTCTTCCTCATCCTGTGATAAATACCTGAGGATGGGATCAGGCTACACTGACGATAAAATCAACAGAGTTGGGTTGTTCTTCACAACAATGTACCGTTTAGGATCAAGGATATAATTATTAGAGGCTTACGAGGCCATAAAATAATACAACTTTATTTTTCCCAAAACAATGTGCTGTTATGATAGAAAGAAGTCGAAGGAACTTCCCATCAAAGTAACTTCTGACATACAAGTGAAGGTTAAACAGCTTTGATACGTCGTGTTTCCCCGTCTGCGTTTTAAAGTTAAACTGAGCGCCGAAACCTGCCATTCCAAACTCTTGATTTCTTTTCGTCCCTTATCTAAGATTAAAATAATAATTGGCTCAGAGAACTCTTCATCAGGCAAAGGTTGTTTTATTTTTTATTATCTTTTATTTTTTTCTTCTCAAAATAAAGTAGCCTTTCTAATTTTTCAAAATATCTCTTGTAAAAATAATTATTAAGCGAAAATACTAATCCCTATATGAACTTTATTGACGAATGTATCGCCATGCTTGAATGTAATGTATGCATATGTCTGATTACATTATCTTTTGAAATGCGATTACAAATTCCAGTATAAATTGATTAAATGACAACCCCCGCTGTGCTTTTCGGACTGGAGAGAAGCTATTTCCTAGTGTTTAAAGCTCTTTAGAACTGACCGATTTATAACCACACATCTCCCCAAACTTGATGGAGGATATTTGTAATACAGTTCAGGCTGCCGATGACAGGCTAACATATTGGATTGACAGGCCTAATGTGGAGGTGTAGCACTGTTAATTCGCTGTTCCTACTGTTTCTTAAATATTAACACACATAAAAATATTAAAAAAAAAAACAAACAACAAGAAACAAACAAGAAAAGAAAACGAAAGCAAAACGAAAACTAAACAGAACAAAGAAAAAAAAACTCATCAACAAACAAGCAAAACAAAAGCTGTCAACAATATAGACCTTGGTGTGAGAGTCGAATTTGCTCGTTTCACGGCACCTTGGCAGGTCTTGTCAAATCACCAGGTGACACCAACAGAGTCACTGAGTGCAGCAGTCACTTCAGTCAGTGCAGTCAGTGCTAGTCACCCCAGTCCCTGGAACAGAAGCGGACATTGAAACGGAGACGTTACATAATGATGTAAACATGAACACCCCGGCCCCCTCTTTCTTTCTTTGTTATTCACCCTCTCTCTCTCTCTCTCTCTCTCTCTCTCTCTCTCTCTCTCTCTCTCTCTCTCTCTCTAACTCACCCATCTCTTTCCTCTATCCGTTTCTCACCTCTCTCTTTTTTTTTCTTTCTCTAATTTCCTCTCTGTCTCTTTATTTCTTCTATTTCTTTTCAATTTTAAAAGTCGGTAGTGAAAATGTCACGATCAATACAATTTGATTAAGAATAGCGCTGTAAATAGCACGTTTGCTAGATTGCTAGATAGATTCTAAAGCTTCCTTGATCAGCGACGCTTCCTAAAGATTAGGTAGACACTGTCCAATAAGCGTTTAGAGTGAACTCGATACAGTTCTAACCAAGGGTAGATAATTCCTGCAGACATTGGTCAAAAGTCCGTGCTGGCCAAGTGTAAAGTAGTCTAAAACTGTATCGTCCTCTAAGTCCCGCTACTTTCAAAGTTCAAAGCGAACATTTGCAGTTATTCAAGAATGGTAATTACGTTATCATTATGGCAGCCATTAGTATGCCTGTTATTTGTATAATCTTTTCCGGCCTACTCTATGTCCAGTGCCTTTGCTAATAATTGTGCTACACACTCTGCTTCGCTTGCTGTTATTATTATTATTATGATTATTATTATTATTATTATTATTATTATTATTATTATTATTATTATTATTATTATTA
>RQTK01000105.1:286621-297275 GCA_003991915.1 Elysia chlorotica | reverse complement strand
AAAGAAAGAGAGAAAAACAAACAGACAGACCCAAGGGGGGTATTATGGTAGATACATTGAAAGAGAAAGGGGAGAGAGACAGAAAAAGGTACATAGAGAGAGAGAGGAGACACACACACACACAGACAGAGAGAGAGACAGAAAGAGGTACAGAGACAGAGAGAAAGATAGAGAGGGTTACACACATGATTATAAACAGACAGGGATAAAAGTGAGGTAATGGGAAATGAAAAGAGCACGCCCGAGAAAGAGAAAGCGATATATTATTAACCGTGATGATGCTGTGCTACATGCTCTTTATGTCTTCCCCGGCCTTATGAGTAATCATAATCACAGAATCCATGATGCTATGCCATCTCTTGCTGACTCCACCCACCCTACTTTTGTTTTTTTTGTCTCCAAGCACGCCCTCTATTGTTGGGACGTGTCATTGCGCCAACCGCTAATCTCCCTGGTGAAACATGCACGCCAGATAAAAGAATAGGCTACATAGAACAGCCCTTGTGTTAACAGGGCGGGTGCTTAGCTAGTAAGGAGACTATAGAATGAAAGGGGAACTTGAGAATGAAGGGGTGCCTAGTAAAACTCTATTAATATTCTATTCTTGCGAGATCAATGTTTACTCTTGAGTTTTTGTAGAGAATAATTAAAAATTAATCCACACTAAATTATAAAAGAGCCATGAAGGATGTGTATACGTCATCCATTGTCCTTTTTCCATTTGTAAAACCTGTAATGCTGATGTTTCATGGTTCATCATGTTATTTTGATTGTTTGATTGCCTTGCTTCTTCTCTCTCTCTCTCTCTCTCTCTCTCTCTCTCTCTCTCTCTCTCTCTCTCTCTCTCTCTCTCTCTCTCTCTGTGCCCATTCCTCTCTCCTCCTCCCATCTATCTTGATTGCTTCTCTCTCTCTCTCCTCTCTCTCCTGCATATCTGGCCCATCATATCACGTTGATTGCTTCTCTCTCTCTCTCTCTCTCTCTCTGTCTGTCTGTCTGTCTCTCTTTCTTTCTCTCTCTCTCTCTCTCTCTCTCTCTCTCTCTCTCTCTCTCTCTTCCTTTCTCCTTCCCCATATCCATTTTCTGGCTGATTAGTGTCAGATTAGTAAATTCAGTGTCGCTATCCGGTGTTCACCGCAGCGGGATGGAGTGAAACCAATCGACATAATGCTTCCTACAGCCGCTCGTGTCAGCCTCCCGAGTGTCACACTGAGACAAGGATATTGTAAACACAACCCTTTATAATTTTAAATGTAATCTCTTTGGGGTGAGTAGGCAAGGGCCAAAACTCAGTGGTCGAGCCTGAACAAAGGCTTAAATCTACTGCTCTATTTAACCTTTAATTTTTTAAGGGATTTCGTTTCTGTATATATAGGTTAAGTTTTGTGCCACTTCCTATGTTTCGGCTTCGAATTAGATCACTCCCCTATCACCAAGAGCTTCCATACTCCTCCAAACACTCAATAAAGAGAGTGAGTGTTCCGCCATTCATTTCGCATATTTTTTTCTTACTTTCCTCTTTCCCGGCGTAATTTTCTCCTCTGTAGCTCTCTTTCATCGGATCCATTGAGAACTGACTGGGCTAAAAGCATTGAATCATCCCGCGTTCTCTTCTTGGCCTAATTCGGCACACACTCTAGACACACTCCATTTACAGCTGAGCTTAACTCTTTTCGATCTGGAAGTCCCTTTATTTTTCATATATTTATACATCTCCCCCCCCCCCCCCTCTGAAAAAATGATACTCTTGTCTCTTTATAGGGCGGTCTTTTCCCCCTCTTGTCTCTTTATTCCCTAGATATACATTTCAACTTGAGCCCATGTACAGCTTGAGTAAGTAATGTAAAAAGATAGAGGAAAAGAGGGAAAGACAAATCAATAGCTGTCCGCTGATCAAGTCGCACTATAGAGATGCCAAGACCTGAAGAGGCATAGCTTCGCGTCTAGTTTATAGCTTTATGAAGAGCGAGATATGGTCCGATCCAATTGGGACAGACAGGTCGAGTGGAGAGAGAGAGAGAGAGAGAGAGAGAGAGAGAGAGAGAGAGAGAGAGAGAGAGAGAGAGAGAGAGAGAGAGAGAGAGAGAGAGAGAGAGAGAGAGAGAGAGAGAGAGAGAGAGAGAGAGAGAGAGAGAGAGACAGAGAGAGAGAGAGAGAGAGAGAGAGAGAGAGAGAAATATTATTATTCATTGAGAAGGGCACACTGGGCCCTGGAGTAATGCGGCGACAACTGTGGCCTGCTGCTGCTGCTGCTGCTGCTTGCATCTCCTTCTGGCTGACTTGGCTGATGTTTATCCATTCCACGGCCGGCCCAGACGGGACGGATTGAGTTCTGAGTGTTCTGAGACCGGGAGACGGAGCTTGTCTTTATGCTTGATGGACAGATGGAGTGAAATGATTGGTATCCTCAAACACTCGGTGGAGGGAAGACATCAATATCTAGAGCTGGAATGGGTTTTTTGTGTGTGTTTTTATGTGAGAGAAGAGAAAGTGAATTTGTGTATGTGTGTGTGTGTGTGTTTTTTTTGTTGTTTTTTTTTTTGGCTCAAGAGTTTTGTTCAGGAATATGCTATTGGGCATTTCTGAATCTTCATATGATAACTATTCTGTTTTGTATTTATTTAATTTATCGACAGTATTCGGGATTACCGCGTATATATATAAAAAAATAATGTTGATAATATATCTGTGATGCAATGATATGTAAAAATGCTACGTGTCTGGATTTTTTTTTCGGCAACCATATCACTTAAAAATTATTTTGTGTGTGTTTTTGTTTCTGTATCTTACGCTTTCACTGTATTCTAGGCTAAAGAAACAAGTTAATATACTCGTCAATGGCTTTCACATATCGTTTATGTGTTATAATAAATATGTACGATATTAGAATAAAGCTCATTATATGCCATTCATCTCGTTTCTATAGGATCCGCCAAGGAAACTGGGGGAGGGGGTGGGAAGTGGATAGTAAAGCTAATCAGAGACTGCTCTTGTGAAGGACATAATTCGTTTTAATGACTAGGTCTATCTCCAAGGCAACATCATGGTACAATTCGATCGAGTGGAAAGGGGACTGACCTCTTTCTCTAAGAAAAAACGTAAACAAATTTACGTGATAGCTGTTCTTTTTTTCTTTTCTTTTTTTAGTAAACAATATGCTGATTGGATCAGAGCATAGGCCTATTTTAATTTATCTTTTTAGCACGAGCTGGCTAACAAGCAGTACGTGACTTTTGTGAGAAAGAGGTCGAACCATTGTAATGTTAGTTTCAATATTGAAAGCGATCGTCATTTTGCTATGTTTGTTGTCTATCTATTTATCCATCTTCGCAACTCTCCATCCATCTGAGCTTTGAACCTCTCAGCATAAACCATGCAATCAAGAAAACTCCCTTCAGTGAATACCTACGTGTGCACCACATAGACCTGACCGAGTGTGAGGTGCAGGCCCACCGTGTGTTTTGTCTGTTCTTTAATAGATATCTCAACATAAAGATATATCATCCTTATATACAACATGAACTCCTTAATGTGCGAAGATCTCACATAGATCGATACTAGTGTAAAGCCAATGGCCGGGGCGCTGGGAGGAAGGAATGCCGTGATCTAACAGAACAGCAGCGGCACACCGTCTCAACTATGCTTGGACAGTCTTAGATTGGACTTTACACCAATCTGCCTCATCATGTGTGTCTGTGTATCTGTGTCTGCCTGTCTCTGTGTGTCTGTATGTCTCTTTCGTGTGTCTATATGTCTGTTTGTTTGTTTGTTTGTCTGTCTGTATGTCTCTGAGTGTCTGTATGTCTCTATTGTGTGATGTCTGTCAGTCTGTCTGTCAGTCTGTCTGTCTGTCTGTCTGTCTGTCTGTATGTCTGTCTGTCTGTCTGTCTGTCTGTCTGTCTGTCTGTCTGCCTGTCTGTTTCTTCTCTCTCTCTCTCTCTCTCTCTCTCTCTCTCTCATTCTCTCTCTCTCTCCCTCCCTCTCTCTCTCTCTCTCTCTCTCTCACTTAATGTTTCTATCGGTGTGTCTGTCTTCCATCTGTCTCTGTTCCTAATTCTCTACCCTTTCCTCCCTCTTCCCGCTTTTTTCATAGTGTCTAAGTCCGTAATTCAGCCTGCAAAGATCCTCATCTTCCACTTAACCCAGTATTTTTCAGGCCCAGGGGCTGCTCCAGTGGTATTGGTAACGATTCAGCCCTGATTACCTGGTTACAGTCAGTCTAGTCTGTCTGTGTGTCTATTTGTCTATCTGTTTTTCTTTCTTTCTGTCTCTGACTACCTTTGACTTTCTCTATTGTTGCCCTCATATCTCTCTCCCTCCCCCTCTCTTTATATCCTCCACCTCCGAATTTCTTTCTCTCACCCTCTTAATCTTTCTCTCTCTTCCTATCCCACTCCCCCCCCCCCCCTCTCTCTCTTGATGAAATAAATGCACCCCCACCCTATTTTTTAAAACTTTTTTGCCACCTTTTTGTGTTTACATTACGAAACCATGGAAATACATATTACATTTTATCTTGAAGACTTTGGCTTGCATTATAAATGTCATTATTAAAAAAAAAAGATATATTCTTTGTCCTACTTACGTTTACTCTTCCTTAATTGCAAGCTGTTTTCTATCAGACACAAACAACTCTCAATTTTTTCTCCTAAAATCATCACTTTTTACCTGATTTTGAAAGACACAAAATGGGTAAGATTCTCTCTCTCTCTCCCCCTCTCTCTCTCTCTCTCTCTCTCTCTCTCTCTCTCTCACGCACACACACACACACACACACACTTCTCTCTCTAGATCTCTCTCTCTCTTTTCATCTTTCTCCCCCTCTTTATTTTAACCTGTCTATCTATTTCTTTCTTGATCCGTCTCTCTCTCTCTCTCTCTCTCTCTCTCTCTCTCTCTTCCCCTCTATCCTTCTTTCTCTCACCACACAGTAGAGGAGAAACTCCTAGATCAGATTATATGCATATTATATACACAAACATGGGCTCCATTCAGCGCCTCCCGGTTTGCTATCGTGTGGAGATACATGTACAGGGAATCGGTATCGACGTATGCTAATCAAGTGTTATAGTATGGTCTTTCTAATCTGCGACTGTTTTCTCTGTCTCTCCATCTCCCTCTCTCTATCTCTCTCTCTCTCTCTCTCTTTCTCTCTCTTGCCTCTATTCTTTGTCTCTCCCTGTCTCTGGCTCTGTGTGTCTCTCTCTCTTTTTTCTCTCTCTCTCTGCCTTTCTCTCTGTCGCTGTCTCTGCTTCTTTGTGTATATATCTCTCTCTACCGATACCGTAATCATTATAATCTTGCACCTGATGTTGGACGTTGCAAAATTAACTCTTTCACTCACTCACCGATACTACAAGCACCTAATTCCGCCACGGCTTATTAATAATGTTTCATTTAAAGCCAATGCTATATCCACAGCGTTATCCAACCCTTTATAAACCGGTTCAATTTTGCTGTAGCTTGGGGCACAATTTGATAATTAAAAAATTAACAACCTACCGCCACTGGAAAAAAAACCCTGATCAAATTCAACCACTGGTCATGATTTATTAACCCCCGAGAGTGAGAGAGAGAGAGAGAGAGAGAGAGAGAGAGAGAGAGAGAGAGAGAGAGAGAGAGAGAGATGTGTAGGGAGGGAGGGAGAAAGGAAGTTTTTGTATAAGGGGCTTGTGTAATAATAGTGTGTGCTAATATCTTGGTCCTCATCAATACCATACCTTCACTTTGTTGGGGTTATCATTTTGTGCCTTCATAAATCAATGTTTTAGATCGAAAAAGTTACGATCATGAAAACTAATATTTTTTTCTCATAAAACGAGAATTGATAGTTCTTGATAGTTTTTGAAATACTTTTACTTGAATTCCTGTGGAGAGTACTATCATGCTTATGGCAAACGAAAACAGACAATTAGTCCTCGCTACGGGACCGGGAACACTCTTAGCTCAGGGATGGTACATTGGTATCTGAGACTTTAGATTTAGTGAGACCCGTGGAAGGTGTAACGCAAATGAAGGGATGGGTTTTATATTGAGGTAATAATGATGTTAACGGTCACTGGTATCTCGTGCTGTGTCGTTATCACAAATACTTGTACCATCATCGGTTTCGTCGTTAAGATGGGTATTGATCTATGTGCATAGATTTTGCCCACTACCAACGCAATTTTTTATGATCCATCCATAATAACCACTCCTTTCTCTCTCTCTCTCTCTCTCTCTCTCTCTCTCTCTCTCTTTCTCCCCCCCCTCTCCGTTTTTTTTCCTTCTCTTTCTATTACTTTTTCCTTGTTGGAAATGCAACATGAATATCTGTTTCTAATGTGCTTGAAAACATCAACCAAAAAAAAAAAGAAAAAAAAAACAGCCTTAAGAATACCCCCCCCCAAAAAAAAAAAAAAAAAAAAAAAAAAAAAACAAAACAACAAAACACACACACACACACACACACACACACACACACACACACACACTCACAAATAATACAACAAACCAAAAAAAAAAAAAAAAACAAGAAACAAACAAAAATGTGGAAAAAACATTTTTTTTTCCCGAAAGGGTTCATTGCACCTCATACTCACACTCCCTCTCCCCAGATAAGCTTAATCATGCTGTGCCATCACTAGCACCCAATTCCTCACTCTCTTTGTGGCCCCGCCATGAATAATTCCGGCAGCAACAGTCAGGCCGGAGACAAACGAAGAACCAACAAGCCTTTACATCCTGGATCCATCCAATGACCAGGGGCTCCTGCCTCTGTGGCTGATCGATATAATATCCAGCACCCTCTCTTCCCCCCTTCTTCTGTAACAGTTGCTGTAACTACTGTTCTTGTTCTTGGCTTTTTGCTTGTAGTTGTAGTTGGCTGCTCCATCTCGTATCCTCCTGACTCTATTGGTTGAATCGGTGTCAGTATAAGGTCTTCTGAGTCACGAATCATGGTAGCCCCACACTGTCGTTGAGTGGCGGCACGTAAGATTGTCAGACGCTAGTCTTAGGCCCTATACACAATAGCGTATATAATAATAGTGGTGACGTTGGAGGCAAAGAAAAATCCTGTATCTGACCCGGCCCAACTAGCGTCCGGAATCTGGTCCAAGGTTTAAGCTACATCTAGGAAGTAGATTTAGACGTTTGAGTAGAATATTCCAATGCATGGTAAGTTGGGCGTGTAAATATACTACCTCTTTGTAACTAGGACCCTTGGAATCAAGCACTACTACACCTAATTTGGGCAATGATAGAGTACTGAAGTTGGATGTTTAGCAACCAACGCAACGACTTGTAAATGACGGGGCAAAAATGATGGATCTCCCGTTCTTTGAGTGTGTATGTGTAGTAAAAGTTGATTGAAAGCGCAGTTATTTTGTCTTGTGTAGGCAAGGCGAATGAATACCACATAATATAGGGCGCGGGCTCGATCGCCGTCGTCATTGATTTTTTTGTATTTTTTCTCTGTTCATATTTCGGCCTATCTGATGGTCACAAGCTAAATCTCCGTTTATGATTGCTGAGGAAGGGAGGGAAGGGTAGGAAGGCATGTGGCTTGACAATGTGAATATCCATCTTAACAGCAACTTTGATACTGCTATGTATTTGTCATGTGTTTTGTCGGAAATTATTTATTTTTACCTTTTCAAGTTACTGTGTAGGATTGAAGCCGGGGGGAGTACTATGCTCTTGACAAACGAAAATAGACAGGTACAAGAACGGTCTCGCTACACCACAGGAATAATCCCAACCTAGGGATGCTGACATGGAGATCGTAGGAGGAGGATGGCTTGGATGAAATCTATGGTTTATTGTGTTTGTATCTTCTTTTCTTCTCATAAAGCCTTTATGACGTCTTTTAAAACATGTCTACTGCTGTCTGCATGTTTTTCTCTCCATTTCCATGTATCTCTCTGTCTGTCTGCCTGTCTCTCTCCCGTTTTCCCCTTGTGTCTCTCTATCTTCTCTCTACCTTTTCCTAGTATCCCCGTTCACTCTCTTTCTCCACTCTGTCTCTGTCTCTCTCTCTCTCTGTCTCTCTTTCTGTCTCTCTCTGTCTCTCTCTCTCTTTCTCCACCTCTCTCTCCCGTCCCCCTATCTCTAACTTTCATATATTGAGTAGCCTAGAGCACGTACACGCTTAGGGCACACCGGCCAGGTGTAAAAGAAATAAAGCAGGATGATTTCCGTGGCGATAGCGAGTGGGCCGAGTGAAGTCGACCCGTGTGGAATGGCTCGGAATGGCTGAGAATGGCTGGGAGCGTCTGGTTTACGACTCTTGCCCTTGTTATTGTGACACTTTTGTTGTTTTACGGCTTTGTTTTTACGCTATAATGGTTTAGTTTTATACACCCGGCCGAGCGAAGTTAATTAAGAGTTTGGAAAGAAGCAAATGAAAAAAGGAGAAGAAAAAGAAGACACGAAATAACTTCCGTTACAGACCTGTCGGGTCATTGTTTATTATCTTTATCTCTACCTCCACACACACACACACACACACACACACACACACACACTTTCTGTCGTTCTTTATTTTTCTTTTTTTATTCCTCGTGCCTTGAATGTTTCCGTCTAAAGAAATTCTGGACGCCCAATGAACTAATTAATGAATGTATTTACTTCAAAGGTTGAAATTTTTGTTGTTGTATGTTTCGTTTTGGCGGTCTTTTTGTATTAGTTTGTTACTATTGTTTAACCTTTAGAGTCTGCTGGGGGTCTCATTTCTTTCTGATCTCTATTTTAGATTGTACAAAAATTAACAGTTTTTATACTAATTTATGGGTTTCAATAGATTAGATTAATTATTTTATTGTCCCTGGCGGGTTACAAACAGATGGCAAACTAGATCCATTTTGAAGTGTCACCATACCCCCACCACACCACCACCCCTCTCTCTCTCTTTCTCTCTCTCTCTCTCTCTCTCTCTCTCTCTCTCTCTTTCTCTCTTTCTCTCTTTCTTACTCATCCTACCATCTTTGTTTCTATCTGCTGTTTTTCTTTTTAAAGCCTAACATTCTGTTTATTTATCTTTACATGTCTCTATCTTTCTTTGACTACATCTCATTGTCAAAACTCATCCATCCTACGTATTCTCTCTCTTTATCTCTCTTTCTCTCTCTCTCCCTCTATCTCTCTCTTTCTCTCTCATTTTCTCTTGTGAAGATCAGCCCATTTAGTCTTTCGTTATTGCCGTAAAGCAAAGAAGCAGTAATTATCCCCCGTCCTCATCATTTTATTACCTTCTCTAAGCAGCTTTGGTATGACAAGAAATGGTTGTTAAATGTGCTTTGCCGCTGATAGGAGCAACTGCGGACATGACTGTTATGGCACTGTTGAAAGCTTATCTTTCTCTGTAAAAGTTTTTTTTTACGTCGACCAGTAATATTTACAGTACTCTCGTTGACTTAAAATAATTTAACAACAAATACATAAATAAATAAATAAATAAAAAGAATAATAAAAATGTATAATACTTATATATTTACCACACAGAAAACAGGAGAGTTGTGTGGATGATCTGTTTTGATCCTTTCTAAATGTATAAAAATAAGAAAAGCTAGGAAGCAAGCCTGTACACGAGTTGCCAAACGAATGCAGTGTCAGTTGAGAGATAGATAGATAGATAGATAGATAGATAGATAGATAGATAGATAGATAGAGAGAGAGAGAGAGAGAGAGAGAGAGAGAGAGAGAGAGAGAGAGAGAGATTTAAATAGATATATCAAAGAGAGTGATAAATGGATAGACATACATAAAGAGCCTCAGAGAGAAATAGCCTCAGAGTGAAACAAATAGAAAATAAGAGGAACAAAGGAACCTATGTGTGTGAGCAGTGCACCGTGAGCGCTAAAAATCTGCGTGAGCGGCGGATACACATAGAGTCCACTCACTGCGTCCAGTGTGTCCAGTCCACACAGACCACAGGCCCTGGTGCGTCCAGTTTGTTTGGCCAGCTGCCTCGGATTACACGCCCATCAGTGGACCCTGCTCTGCCTTGTTTTACACAGCAGAGGCCTCGCGATAAGGCGATCCAAAGCGAAGATGAAGACTAGAGTTAACGCAACCTGCACCGCATCCAATCATAGTTCCAGCTCGGACTTGCGGAGCCAATGAACAATCACAAAACACTATTCTAAGGGACATGCTTGTGTCATCCGCCACCGTCATGTAATCGCAAAGCTTGTATTAGTTGAACAATCACAAAACCATATTCTAATGGGCATGCTTGTGTCACCCGCCACCGTCATGTATTCACAAAGCTTGTATTAGCGGAGTTTGAACGGTAGTTCATTAGAAGCAAGGTCAAGATTGAGTCAACGGTTTTGAATGACTGCGACCTTGAAAGTATCGTCAAAACGTGGAAATGGTCAAATTAATAGGAAGACCTTTGATGGAAAAGCATTAGTCCTCACTACTGTTAGAGTTGGACTGTACTGCCGGACGTGGTAGCGTGACGGGAGACAAAGAGCTGGCTCACCCACGGACTTCAGTCATGCACGCTCCATTCAAGACTGACCGGGGCTCATGAATAGGACTGTCCGAGCAGCTTGAGGGACAGTGCCGCATACAGCATCTGTTCTCCGAGTTCCGTGGGCGGGGAATCATATCCCCATAGGGTTCTTAACACTCTCTCTCTCTCTCTCTCTCTCTCTCTCTCTCTCTC
>RQTK01000105.1:282366-286429 GCA_003991915.1 Elysia chlorotica | reverse complement strand
TTTTTTCTTTCTTCTATAATACTCTGTTCATTAGATCACATGCCCTTTCTTTTCGCCCCAAAGTAGTCGATTTGAAATCTAGATCCTTATTTTAACATGTCGCTATCAACCTGCGCCGGGTGCACGGACAAACAAAAACCGTTTAACAGTTCTGTTATAATACCGCATTTAAGAGACATCCCCTTGTTTTATACATGCACTTCTGCACTATCGAAGCCTATTGAAGAACAATGTAACAATTATTTCCACTCCACATGCTATAATTGTTCCGGTGATACAATTATGATCACATAGGTGAGTTATTTTTACATTTCGTCACCATTATTTTAGCCCCAGAAAGAGTAGCCTGACCCTAGAATTTGTTTTGCAAACAGCACCTTTATGTTCAAAGGCTTGGATTATAAATAAAATAAGCACCTCTTTTTCCTTTTCTCTCTTTTTGTTTTGTGTTGTTTTTGTAGCAAGGAAATAGCCTGGCGAACTTAATTGGCCAGAGAAGCGAAAAACAATAAATCATTGAAGGTAGAGAGAAGTCATTGATCATTTTCTGACATGCTGGAGTAGAAGCCCCGATGCTAGGCCGGCAAAGTAACGGCTGAAGTCATTTCGCTGTTAGGGCTTTCTTTTCTGACTCAGGACCTCAGATCCAGCCGTCGCCTGTTCACGGTTAATAATCCTGTTTGTTTTACCCTCAAATAGTAGCTGTAAAATCCATTACATTTTCTTCAGGTTCGCGTCCGTATTGAATATTTACACAGCTTTCGGATTTCCCCCCTATAATAATTGTTCACTAGTTGCCAATACGCACACGTATTCGAGTCTTCCTTTGGATGTTCATCTTGAATAAAAATTATAATGTTGATTAATTTAATTTAGGGCCAATATCATGTTTTATTGAATTAAATATATAGACAGATGCCAGTCTTGTGAGATGAATCTCACCCATGACCTCTGTTAAAATCGCGTGACTATTTTCTCGAAATATGCCAGTCCACATTACCGAGATACACATCTCCAAATGGACCCTCGATGGAATATTTCTATCGTAGAAACGGAAGCGAGTTCCATCTCCATTGGCCTAGTCTAGCGAGACTGATGAATTCTCTACGATTGACAGAATCTGATATTGATCTAGCTAGATCTGGTCCAAGAGGTGACATACGCGCTCCGTGTGAGTTCACAAAGCGAAATCGCTCGCCATCTTTCGCGGACTCCTCACGGTTTGAGTGACGTTGGCTGTTGTATACTGGGCAGGGGGTCTTTCCGTTATCCCTGATGTACGATATAAACAATTTGAAAAGCCTTTCTGTCTGTCTGTCTGTCTGTCTGTCTGTTTGTCTGTCTTTCTAGCCTTCTGTCTATCTATCTATCTGTTTATCAGTATGTCTGTCTAGCTATCTGTCTATCAGTATGCCTGTCTGCACCCTCCCCTCCCTCTCTCTCTCTCTCTCTCTCTCTCTCTCTCTCTCCTCTCTCTCCTCTTTCCCCCCTCCCCCACCCCTTCCCTCCCGCCATAACGATAACGTAAGAGTTAAGTGGAAAACGACCACCCGATCATCCAACAATTCCAATACAGACCGCCCTGCCAGTCCTCGCGGCACCCCACTGACCAGGCAAAACGTGCCGACTCAGCCAGCGTATATAATTATGATTCATTCATTCACATCGCTCCCGCAAGCTTTCATAACGGTTCAATAACCCTGTACATGTACATGCACCGGCATTTTGCCTTGTGGATGGGGATCTCTCTTGTATAATACACGTCTGGCTCGCTGGGCTTAGGCGACTCAATTTGATGGATAAAGAATTGATCAATGGCCTAACCGGTCCTTTCATGACTGTGTATGTGACGTCAACGGCGTATTCCACAAAGTCATGTGATTGCAATCGACTTCCTTCGTGCCTTCTCGTGATTTTTGTATTTTGTTTCTTTTATGGTATAATATGATCCTCAATAATATTATTAATAATTGTAATATTGATTTTTAACCACCACTGGGCCCTGAGAGGTTTGAACGAATTTTGAGAAAATTCATATTTTCCACCTTATCATGTATAGGCCAAGTCTCTTGATCTGATATCTAAGTCTCCTTTTAATGTTAGGACTTGTCGCTGCATCGCAACAACAACAACAACAACAACAACAACAACAACAACAACAAGAAAAAAGTGATATTTCAATAGTTTGTCGTCACCTGTTTCTCAAAGAGTTCTATACGTAGAAGGAGTCGTACCAGTTGGGATTTGAATTGAGTATCTACTACAGGTCAGTGTAAGGCATCATCGACTGAGCAATCTGATTTCCATGTTTCACTTATTTAGCATACGCCATAGCAGCTTCAGCTTCATAAGGTATCTGTTGATGAGCATATGTATATATCACGTTATCAACTAAGTTAAGATTAAAAAAAAAAAAGAAATAGAAAATCCGCATATTTATTGTTGAGGTATGGACAAAATATCTTTTTTTTTTTTTTTTTTGTTGGTGTTCTTAATGTATACCTACATCTCTTAAGTTTCCCAAACAATATTTTTTCTTTACTAAGGGGTCGATTTTCATTCAAAGACAAGGACTTGACACCAGCTGATACTGAGGATCGAATCCTGGGCCTCATGTTCACTCGCGCAGCGCTCTATCGATTAAGTCGTCTGTCGTCCATGTGAAAAAAGAGCAGTTTCGAATTTAAAAAAAAAAAAGAAAAACAAAACAAAAAAGAACAACAGCAACAACTAACTACCAACTAAAAAACGCTCAACCTCAGTGCCAATCGATGTAACACCCGTAAGCTATCTCCTCTCTCCTTCTCTCTCTCTCTCTCTCTCTCTCACTCTCTCTCTCTCTCTCTCTCTCTTTCTCTCCCCCCCCCCTCCCATTTTTGCCAGTTTGTTGGTGAAACAGTGGTACTGAAAGATTTGTGTGGCCTTGTAGTGGCTACATCATGCATGTCGACACTGTCTCTTGTAGATTGCAAATAGTAAAGAATTATGTATTTCCTCTGTCGTTCTTCACCTATTGTTCACTGTAAATACTTCTTACGTTGTGTTTTGTTTTGTTTTTGTTTTTAACTAATCTATTTCTATCTTTAGCTATATTAAACAATAAGATCCACATGTCCCCCCCCCCTCTTTTTTTTTCTTCTCTCTCTCTCTCTCTGCCTCTCTATTTTTGTTTACTACCACCTCTCTCCTTCTAGACTGGCAAACCAATTATTGTCTCTCACAAGCTATCATCGCTTTCTACTCTAACGGAAATATACTGTCTAAATGTATCTCCCCCCTCTCCCTCTCTGGCTCTCTCTCTCCCCTTCTCTCTCTCTCTCTCTCTCTCTCTCTCTCTCTTTTTTTTTCTCTCTCTCCATCGCAGTTTATATGTCTTTAGCTTCCTCTTTTACTGTCTCTTTCTACCATTTCACATTTGGCTACATACATTATTTCTGTTATGTTTACTCTGAAGAGAGTGAAATAGATGTTGATCTTGAATACTCGAAAAGAACAACCTCAAGACTTTTTCAGTTCAGTAGGTGCGTTACTACTACTCATGGTACAGTCTTCTCCTCCGAAAAAAAAACACCCAACAACCCACTGTTATTTGCGCTATAAAAGACCGCTAATGCCCTTAATGTTTTCACATGGAGAGAGTCGATACTCTCGTACAGTGAACTCTAAATATTCTGGAATCTTATACGTCCTTTCCCGCCTGTTGTTTGTGTTCATTTCTGCCATTCTGTATGTATTTTCCCTCTTTCTATCACTCTCCTTGTCTCTTTATGTCTATCATCAGTTTTAACCCATGTTCCTCTGTCTACCTGTTTCTCTCTCACTCTCTCCCCTCTCTCTCTCTCTCTCTCTCTCTCTCTCTCTCTCTCTCTCTCTCTCTCTCTCTCTCTCTCTCTCTCTCTCTCTCTCTCTCTTTCTCTCTCTCTCTCTCTCTCTCTCACTTTTTTCCCCTCTTCTCTCTCTCTCTCTCTCTCTCTCTCTCTCTCTCTCATTCCACGCTCTTTCCCCTTCTCACTCTGTCCCTCCCTCCCTCTCGAATTCTCACTCTTATATTCTTTGATGATAA
>RQTK01000105.1:267366-277366 GCA_003991915.1 Elysia chlorotica | reverse complement strand
CGCTTCTACAGAGCTACCAACCTTAACGCCAAAAAGAGCACATTTGCAAGCATAAATTTGTTACATCGACTTGCCCTAATTTTTACGCTTTGATGACTGACTAATTAGGTTGGCGGTTCTGCAACTGCAGTGTATTTCCATCACCTCGTGTAGACATAAACTGGGCGCACCTTCAGTTATGTAAAATCATATCTCATTACATTTTTTTAGATACCTAAATATTTTAGCATTATAGAAATGAGATAGGATACTATTCAACTGAGAAGACAGCGAGTCCATCAGTCTGTATCAGCATGACCGATGGTCTTATCATTCTTTCCCCATTTGATGCCAATCTCTGAGTGACCAGGTCGCGGTTTATTTGCCCTCTGAGGTTATTTAAGAGCTCATTAGCTGCTGCTTATCTCACTCCAATCCGCTTCTTTTTATACCCTCACTGTGTCCATACTTTCTACTCGTCTCAATCAATATAACGCTTTGTTTTGTCTCTTTTCTTTTCAATTTAACCCACCTTCTTCCTATTCATCTATATCTCTTTTCTCTTTCTCTCTCTCTCTCTCTCTCTCTCTCTCTATCTATCTATCTATCTATCTATCTATCTCACACACACCCAGAAAAAAACAAAACTAAAACAAAAACAAAACAAAACCTAAAAACAAAACCAACAAAACAACAACAAGAACAACAGCAACAACAAACGATAATTTAATGACGTTTTTCTAGCATAAAACATTTCGTTCAGTGGCACTTTGAGCCTTCTCACATGTTTACCAACTGGTTTGAATAAATATAAAAACACATACTTGTGTACTTGCCAAAGCAAATCACAGAAACTTCAAAACAAACGTTCATTACAACGCTGCATAGCTCGAAGAGAAAAGTTTTCAGTGCCAGTGATGCCTCCTTCGTGAAAACAAGCAATTAACAAAACCTATAAAACAAATAATGAAATTTATACAAATTAGCTAAGCCTTTTATTCTTGTTAAACATTTTGGGTCGTAAGTACAACTTTGTGGAAAGCTTACAACTCGCCTTGATATTCGAATAAGAAGGCTTATGACGAGTTGTAAGCTACGGTGCCGTTGTACAATCATACGGCCTCTTGTTGCTAGTGACGCATAAAGCATTCATGTATCTATTGACCAACGGCGGTACAAGTCATGTATCTCGCCGTCATGCCAGGTCCCAAGTCCCAAGTTTACACGTGTATCCAGATATTAGTGACGTCGGATTGCCCGGCATATCTATGCTTTTATTTGCACAAGCGGCGTGTCTTCTTCGCCTTTGGTTAGGTTTCCACAACTCTTGTAATCGTCTAGCCATTCTGCATGTATGTATCGGACTCGACTAGATCTATCAGTGTGGTATGTGAGGTTGTTCCCACCTTTCCAGACTACTGGATCTAGACTTTGTTTGCACTGTGATTAGCTGCTGTGCACTCCCATGCTCCAGTAAGAAACGACAACTGCCAACGCTACACCTAGAAAGCGTATTATTATGTATAATATATGCATTTTCTTACATTTTCTTGCTGAAATAGATACAGTTTGGTGGTTCATTAGCCTGACGATCATCTGGGTAAATCGCCTTCGACTGACAGTTGATACTTTCAGCGCACACTACAGATGCAAGATTATTGCATAAGATCCAACGATAACACTATATAGACTATATTGTGGACAGATCCTAAGACTAACGTCTGACAGTTGTAAGTACTGCCACACTGAGTGCGGGATCCCTGTCTCAGCCAATTACATCGTACTAACATTGACCCAACCACTAAGAACATGGTCTGAAAAAAATATTTTGGGTTTTGAACCAGGGTCTTTCCGATTGGGAGACCAGCGCTTTACCATAGGCACCAGTTCCCGCCGAAAAAGACCGTGCGCGCCTAAGGCGGTGCCAGATCACATGTTGCAGTTCATTACTTATTTTTATACACGCCAGCAGTATCTCCCATCAGTGCCAGTACAATGTATCGCATTTAAAGACACTCTTCATCGCAAGTGTATTACTTCTGTCGTGGGAGTAATCTATTTTGAAACCCAACCTGCTCCAGGAGGATGATAAATTGAAATAGAATCCTTTGGGTTGTATTCAATTATTTGTATTACCAGACTCAGTCTGTAGATCGATTGGTAAAAGTTAATCTATCCGTCCTAAAATTAGTGCAAATTTGTTCTCCTTTTTCTTTGCGAAGGATGTTTGATGGCTTGACAAAAAACAAAACAATAAACAAAAAAGAAAAAAAAGGTACAACTCACTCCTCTGAACCTTAAGATGACCTTCAAAGTGACCTTCCACAGGAGGAGTGGAACATCCGCATTCTCTTCTCCATCTCAGACAATTACTTTGTGCATTGTCTCGAGACCGACCAGTGCTACAACGGTTCCGATATACCGCGGTAAGATCAACACAGCCACCCTCACTCGGTCCAAGGTTTCTATTCTTTTTCAGCCGTCAATAAACAAGTGTGGAAGGCGGACCAAACAGATTGTCCTGCTGCCGAAGAGGATAGCCGCAAGCATGATGTATCGGTATTTGACAGGATTTGGGCGTTTGCCCCCTCCCCCTTCCTTTCTCTCTCTCTCTCTCTCTCTCTCTCTCTCTCTCTCCTCTCTCCCTCTCTCTCTCTCTCTCTCTCTCTCTCTCTCTCTCTCTCTCTCTCTCTCTCTCTCTCTCTCTCTCTCTCTCTCTCTCTCTCTCTCTCCTCTATCTCTGCCTCCAAACTTATTACTCTACTACTTTCACTTTCTCTATTAATTTTCTATAATTTTGTATCTCTCTGTGGCTCTTCGCCGCCAATCCATCTCTCTATCTCATCTCTCTGTCTCACTATACCTCCAGATCCTCATCTAGCTTATCATACCACAAAAAGAAGACTTTACCACTCGCTGATTCTAGCCTCCAACAGCCTCCAAAGGCACGATCACTTGTCTCGATCAATGGGCGAGATAACAGCGCAAGCTCCCATTATTATAACGTCAACACGGCACCTAATGCATTTACACAGGGATAATGGCGCGTTGAGCGTAACAGACGTACCGCTAGTGCAGTTTGGTATGCACTTAGCCCCGTCTGGCACCGCTTCAGCAACAGTTTGCTTGGCATGACTTTATGGTATCAGCCTGGTGGTTATGCCAAGCACGCATTGTATACATTTTTGTCGTAGAACCTGTTTATACAGTGGACAAAAAGGAGGAGGAAAAAAAAAAGAGATGTACATGTTGTATGTAGGTGTGCGCCGTTCTAAAGCCTTTACGATTTTGATATTACATGCTTGTCTGCTGGTTTCTTGATTGGGGCTTGTTTATAGTCGCATACACGATGTTGTTCTTATACATATGCTTTTGGCTTGGTATCTTTACTTCTCACGATTTGCAACAGTATGCTAATATTAAAGCTAATATCTCTCTCTCTCTCTCTCTCTCTCTCTCTCTCTCTCCTCCCCCCCCCCCCTTTTTTTTTTCTTCTTACCCCCAATTATATGAATGACAGTGTGGTTTGGCATTTCATCTACTATAAAATTAAATTACTGAAATTATATGTAAAGCTTTAGCAACTTATAAAATCGATGTGGTCCTGGGGTAGAACATCGGCTTCCGACACTAATGGTCCGTGGTTTGAGCCCTGGCAATTTCGCTCCCTACAGTTTAATGTGACCGGCTGAGACAGGAGTCATGGTATCCCCGCCCTGTGTCGTGTGTGGCAGCACATAAAATTGTCCGACGTCAGTCTTGAGGCCCGTCCACAATATATCCTATATAGTGCTGATGTTGGACGTTAAACCAACTCAACAACAATAACATTCTCATCCCCATCCAACCCCACCCAATCCAACTGTTTTTTCCTCCGTTTAACAAAGGCCAATTACTCCCATTTAACTCGACGGTCATGCCGTGTTTCCTCCCCATTATTTTCACTTGGAAAAAAAATATTAAAAAAGCTATCCACCCTTTCTTGTTAGTGGCGATCGATAACACATCTCCATCGCGGCTCTAGAACCACACAATCTCCACCACAGGATGTTAGGTTTTATAATCTGTGGGCCCCAGGATTTCTGTTTTTTAGTTTTCGTTGTAAATTGAGTTGAAAACCGTCTTCGAGTTTCCCCTCGAGCGATTTTCTGTTTGTTTTGTTTCGCAAGCCAGTATCATTAAAAATTTGATTATGATTCTGAAATCATAATTGTTATAAAATATCCGGACTCTGTTTTCTATTTTCTAGCGGCTTTAATAAAATATTGTTAAAGACAAATTTATCTGTCGCTTTGCTGTTTTGTGTATCTGATTTTGTTATGTGTTTTTGGTTGCTCAATTATTTTTTTTTTTTAATCATTAAAAAAGTTGGTTGGTAAGAAAGGGTACTATTTTGACCTGTACCTGCTGTTCAGAAAGAGACCATCCGTGGTTTTATTATTATTATTATTGTTTTTTTTTTGTTTTTTTTGTTGTTGTTGTTGTTTTTTTGTTCTTAGTGCTGTTTTCATTGTT
Organism: Elysia chlorotica; assembly: GCA_003991915.1. Classification (NCBI taxonomy): domain Eukaryota; kingdom Metazoa; phylum Mollusca; class Gastropoda; family Plakobranchidae; genus Elysia; species Elysia chlorotica. The sequence continues at coordinate 272,872 of RQTK01000105.1, read as the reverse complement.
ATTATTGGTGTTTTTGTTGTTTTTGCTCTTGTTGTTTTTGGCGTCGACGCACTGTTGCTCTCCTGCCTGTTCTCTTCCAATCTCTCCGTCTCCCCTTCCCCTCATCATCTATCTTCCCCTCTTCCTCCATACCCCCTTATTTATCTTTTTCTTCCCCGCTTTACTCGTGTCTGGCAGGACATAAAATTATCAGACGCCAATCTTGGGGTACGTCCACAATATAGCCTATTTAGTGCTGATGCTCCACGTTAAACCAACTCAACTACTCTCTCTCTCTCTCTCGCTCTCTCTCTCTCCCTCTCTCTCTCTCTCTCTCTCTCTCTCTCTCAGCCCATCTCTTGCTCCATCACCCCCAGCACGGTTGGATGAGCCCTCACACATTTACTTGTCCACTTCGATTTTCTTGCTGCTTGGTTCTAAGCTGGGTTTTTTCCCCACCCATTAGGTTAGAATCTGTCTGCCCATCCGCGATTGTCTGAGTTATTGTCTCTCTCTCTCTCTCTCTCTCTCTCTCTCTCTCTCTCGTGCGATTAACAAAAATATAAATATAAATTATTTTTCAAATAGCATCAATATCCATCACCATCTCCTTTCTAATCACACAGTGTTTATTTCCTTACGTTTGATCAAGGTCTTAATATCGCATTCGATTCCCATGGCAACCTGGACCTACGGCATCCTCTGCCTGGCCTGTACAGTCTGCTGCTTCTTGTTGCCAATAGAAACCAAGGGGAGGGCCATGCCGGTAAGATCTTTTTCTTCGTTTGTGTTTTGTTTTGTTGTTGTTTTTTTGGGGGGGGTATCTTTTTTTTGTCTGTCTCTCTATCTTTATCTTTGTGTGTGTCCCTCTCTCTCTTTTTCTTACTCTTAGTTCTCTATTTCTATCTATCTCTTTGTGTCTCTCTCTGCTCTCTCTCTCTCTCTCTCTCTCTCTCTCTCCCTCTCTCTCTCTCTCTCTCTCTCTCTCTCTCTCTCTCTCTCTCTCTCTCTCTCTCTCTCTCTCTCTCTCTCTCTCTCTCTCTCTCTCTCTCTCTCTCTCTCCACACTGAGGTCCACCTTCGCACTGACCCGGTGTGACATCGATCCTTTGCAGCCCCGTGAGACGAGTCGATGGATCTCTTAGATAAAAACCCTTTTCTGCTAGCCTAGCTTTTAGTAAGTGTGTCTGTCTGCCTGTCTGTTTCTCTATCTTTACTTCTGTTTGACTGTCTCTCTGTCCGACTGCCCTTTTTTATGTATGCTTGTCTCTACGTCTGGCTTCCTTTTTTCACTTATGCTTGTCTGTCTGTCTGTCTGCCTTTATGTTCGTTTGGATGTCTGTCTACCTGCCTGTATGTATGTGTGTGCGTGTCTTTCTTTTTGTCTGTCTGTCTGCCTGTCTGCCTTTCTGTCTATCTGCCCGCCTGCCTTTCTGTCTGTCTGTCTGTCTGTCTGTCTGTGTGACATACCAAGCGGCCATTTCCATGTTAATCAGATTTCGCGGCATTGCTGAGATAGCAACGACCTGCCAAGAGCTTTGCAAACTTTTTAACTTCATTAGGAGCGAGCTGTTAATCAAACGCTTTTTCTTCCGTCTTCCCCACTTTTTTTTTTTCCTTTGTCAAGATCGAGGTTAAACTTAATCTAAAAATTCCAGCGGTGACAGTGCTGTTAATACAGGGTTTGCGTTCCACGTGACGCTAAGGGATGTCATAATTGCAGCCTTTAGACGTGGAATTTTTCCGATTGCTCAATGGGTCATTAAACCTAGGATAGAGCTGTGTTTGGATGCCGCTGCAGATTCTTCTCATGTTATCTTTGTTTATGCTATGGTGGGCCCAGCTATTGCAGATTCGCTAGTTATTCCAAAAACAACATTGGCCATTTCTATGTAGACTTCTTAAGAGTCGTCTCCTGCAACTAATCAATAGATAAAGAAGAAATATATCCGGCGTAATGAGTGACTCTCTTAAAAGTGAGATTCCCCCATTGCTGGCCCTTCCACAGGCTAGGATCTCGTGGTCGTAAGTACAACGTCCCGGTAGCTAACGACTCGTCGTAAGCCTTCTTATTGGTATATTTTAAGACGAGTCATAAGCTTACCACACCGTTGTACTTACGGCTCTAGACCTAGACCTGAGTTGGACAAGATCGGGCTGATCCCCATCCTTATCATACTCGCTGTCACGTATCATTAGCCGGAAAGAGGGTCACAGGGTGAAGGTCATTCCTTGATAGAATCGTGGACCGACTTAGTCGACGAAAGGATGTTAAAATAAATACATGTAGCTAAACACAGGAGAGTCTGTGCTTGAATACCTCCTTGTCCCAGTGACTCGATGACCTTTAGTTACGATAGTTATTGGCTGTGAAGCTTTTTGGTTTTTTCCTTATGCTTTTAATGGGATGGACCATAGTAGTTCAAAAAGCACCGTTAATTGTGGATTGGTTTGGGCTTATTATCCACACGTCATCGTTATTCGATCTTGTCATAAATGCTATATAAGTACACAATAAATCCGTGTTCTCTCCCGAAATTTGGATGTGTTTTAAAAGATTTTTTTCCGGGGGTAGAGAAAGGTTAGATTGAATATAGGGATTTAGAATAACTGAAACACAAAATGCCGCTTTTGTGGGTGGCAAACTCATTTTCTAAGGTCTGATCCATAGTTCTATTCATCATTATGAAGGTAAAGATATTGGGAAGCCAAAACTTCGACCTTAGAACACAACGGTGAGTGCCGGATTCGAAAACTGCTCACGTCTTATTCTTAACAATCTTGAAAAAAAAAATGATGGCCTTCTCGTATCGTATGAGAAAGTTCAACAAGCGCTACCTGACATTAGCTTGCTCTCTAATTATATCAGGTTGACTTTTCCCACTAAGGGTTCCTGTTTGCGAGAGATACTGCTGTTTCATGGATTGTATATTAAAATACGTTGATTTAATCTCCACCGTTTTCTCCTAAACCTCTATCATATCACTATCTCTCTCTAGAATCCTAAGATTTAGACACATTGATACTTTTGTTTAGAATTCTGTGTGTGTGTGTGTGTGTTGGGAGGATAGATATAAAGAAAGAAAGAGAAAGATAGAGATATAGATAGAAAGAGAGAGAGAGAGAGAGAGAGAGAGAGAGAGAGAGAGAGAGAGAGAGAAACAGACAAACAGACACACACACAGACAGACAGACAGACAGACAGGCAGGCAAACAGACAATGATACAGAAACAGTGAAATCGTTTTTGGCAGCTATTCGTATAAATGAGTCCTCCTTTCTTCTCCCCGTTCACCTTCTCCTCCCCCTCTCCATTCGTATGTATCATTCTCTTCTCCTTGTCCATGCGCATGTTAAAAGAAAGATGGGGATTATACAATAATTTCCGGTGGAAATCCGCTGCTGAGCCATTTTGTAAAGAAAGCTAGCTGCCAACATAACCACCTTTCATTTTGTACTCTTTTTGGTTCCCTAATAGAGAGCCTACTTTATCTGTACAAAGAGTTGAATACCGTTTTTTGGCGCAAGGTAGGCAGGTCTCAGGTTTGGGTCAGATGCTTCTGACAGGTGTGTGGGTGGCTGCAGCTTCCCCTAAATAAGGCCAGAATCAGACTCTCTCTGGTGGCTGGGGTGGGGCTGTGGCTGGACTGGGGGTTCTTCAATCTTTTTAAAGCACTCTTGTATTTATTTCCGCAGTCAAACAGACCGAGGCTAAAAAAGTACAATACGGAAGCCACAGCCCCACCCCAACCACCAGCGTCAGTCTAGCTCTGGTCTAGGTGTAACGTCACTGTCTACTTTATCTAGATTCCTAAAGTGAGGGCGGGCGGCCACCTTCGCCTCTTGTTCTAATGACGGTTTTGAACAATACAAAGCGATGTATTACAGACTTTGAAATGCGTAATACGATATTGTAAAGAGTTATAGAGATTTCTCTGATCGCTCATTGACTCCGTTAGTAAGTGAATGATAGACTAGAGCTATGATTGGACACCGGTGCAGAATTCCTGACTCACTGTCTTCCTTTTCGTCATACACTCCATTATCAGAAGGCCTCCAATAGCAGTAACGGAGTTCGATATTAAAGAAAAAGGAAAAGGAAACACACGCACATACACACAAAACCGAAATAAAACGGAATGAATGGGGATTTTGTGGTGGCGTCTATTTGTAACAATATATTATATTATAATAGTGCTGTTGGAGCTAATGGAATATAATGTAATTTTAGAAGAAATTTACGATCTGCCAGCATAAAACTCCATCTTTTTTTAAGTGGCTGGACTACGTCATCCGCTATCTTTGTGTGCACTCTTAGGGTTCATCGGGAAATCTGTAACAGGGTGAGGGAGATTACTTTCGGTGGGCCAGAGTCCGTGTAAATGTACCCGTTTTAGAATAATTATCAGTCTGTGGGCGTTTGTTGCTTGCGCAATGCTAGTTTAAACAAGCGATGGTTTCCTTGACAGTATAATGGTAGTGGTGCATAATTACACCTAGTTCCTAGTTGAGTTCAGTAATAATGTGAAAAGAATAAAATTATCTTGTTTTGATGTTTCTACTGTTAACAATATTTTTTTTTAATGTAACATTGTTGTTCATTGTGGTTTCTGCCCAGAAGATTTATACTCTTTACAGACATTATTTTTTTTTTTAACTTACAAAAAAACATCTGGCGTAGGTAATGTCTGTTTTGAATGTTGATTTTTTTTTTTTTTTGAAAATGGTGTGCATGTGAGTGTGTGTGTGTGTGGGGGGGGGGGTGAGGACAAGAAACAACAACAATTACCTTGGCGCTTGTGATATCAGAGAGTATACTGTTGTAGATGCAGATCAGCTGCACTTTAAATCGCTCTCAGTCCGGAGGGAAATTAGAATACAATTTGCCGCTGGTGTTATCATCATTCACCGCCGATGACATCAGTTAATGCCACATTTACCTCTTCTGTTCTACTTTCTTGAAGACGTTTTGACTCTTGTCTGTAATTAGGTAGGCGTCTGACGTGAGGCAACAGGCAACAGGTAACAGCTGAAGATATTTAGAGGCGGCGTGAGTATGTTGAGAAAATTAACACTGGTTACCGTTACAGGTAATTGAAACAATGTACTTCATGCCTTGCGACTCACTTGCGAAATTAAGCCGTTTAGGCTCATACGTGTATTAAGGTTTTCCGATTGCCTATTGGCTCCGCACGTTAGGAAAGAGCTTTGGTTGTACGCCGGTGGAAATTCAGTGTCTTAGTCTTATCTTCGTCTTCGTTTTAGGTTATGGGTCCCGGATCGCAAGGTTTCTGTCGTGGTGGCGACGGGTGACGGGTGAGGTGGGGTTGAAACTCGAATGCAGTGCCAAGAGAACAGACAAGTCTATTAAGTATTAACATGGGCCTCACTGACGTTACAGAGTGGCTACCGTGCACCGCCGGGGGGAAAGAGAATAAAGAAAAGTAGGTAAATAGATAGATAGATAGATAGATAGATAGATAGATAGATAGATAGATAGATAGATAGATAGATAGATAGATAGATAGA
>RQTK01000105.1:233502-266354 GCA_003991915.1 Elysia chlorotica | reverse complement strand
AGATAGATAGATAGATAGATAGATAGATAGATAGATAGATAGATAGATAGATAGATAGATAGATTAGATAGATAGATAGTAGTAGATAGATAGATAGATAGATAGATAGATAGATAGATAGACAGATAGATAGATAGATAGATAGATAGATAGATAGATAGTAATAATAATAATAATAATAATAATGATCATGATAATGATGATGATGATGATGACGGTGACGGTGACAGTGACGGTGGCGGTGGCGGGGGCGGTGGTGGTGGTGGTGGTGTGGTGGTGATGGTGGTGATGATGATGATTAAAATACTTCATATTTTCTAGAGCGCCATCTCCAAGACACCTTAGCTGAAAAATTAGTGCTTATAAAAGGCAAGCTTGAAAAACAATTGTATAAGACGGAGGGTAACTCATAGGCTAGAGTCACCTAGGAGTGGAGGACCAGTTATTCCTCTTTTGCACAATTTCAGATTTGAGTGCTGGATTCCAGTTCTGTCCTCTCTTGCTCCTGGATAAGTTCGTCAAATAGTTATAATTTTCCATGTCGAAAAGATATCTGAATTTTCGGGTTGTTTAACTTCGTTTTTTTTCCTTCGTTTTTTTTTTTCTTTCTTTTTTTTTATCACGACGCAAAGAACACTGATGCCATGTTGTGCTTGGTTTGGGTTTTCTAAACGCGTTCAATGTAATTCCTGTTTATGCTAAGCTTGTTTAGTGCACTGTGCCATCTCAGTGAAATCTTTGGTTACGCTTATGTCTCGTGGGTTTGGGAACAGGGATACGAGTTAAGATTCGAACCGTGGTTAACATGTTAGCCAGTCGAGAGCACTAGTTGACTGATCTAGATGCGTTCAGAACTGTTTTAGTCTTTTTTGCCAATGAAAGAATGTACAAAAACCTGTAGCAAAAGTATCCACCACGGGGCATTCTTTCAACTAAGGGAAGTAACTGGTTCATCCTTCATAGATGAGAAAAGAATTGTTTGGGTTATATCCCTTGTGTGTCACCCGAGGCTCCGAAATGTCAAATTAAATAAATAAGTACATAAAATAAGTTACGGCGTATTTTACAATCATACAATAATTGCGCAGCTTATAATTAAATCGATATAAAAAATCTCCATTACTTTAAACTTACCCTACAAGCAAAGTGGCAGCTAGGATCTTTTATCTCGCTATTTCCCGCACTATTAACGTTTTTGTTTATAGGATTTTTTTAAAATCATTTAAATCATGCATTGCAATTCAGATAGTGAAAATAATTGCTCCACACTTTTCAAACTAAGATAATACGATTTTAAAATGTAAAATCCACCCTGTAAAAAAATCTTAATCCACCCTGTTAAAACATTAAATCCACCCTGTTTCCCAACAATCGTAAACCCTTACAAGTAAAAATGGGGACCGTGATCTAATTTGAGAGCAACATGTTCTTGTTAGATCTGATTTAAACTGACTGTGTCAGATTAGAGGAAAATGACGTTTGGGATGAAAGAAGAAACGATTTAATGGCAATCCTGTGTAATCCGTTCATTATTTGTCTATTTCTTATCCCGACGACTGCTTTAATCTGTTCCTGTCGGCCCCATGAGGTTTTAACGGCCCCCTTCAACTAGATCTACCTGCGAACGTGACAGCTTCCAGGTCCAAGATAAGACAGGAATTTTTCGGAAAGCTTTGATAAAAAAATTTTAACCCTTAAGAACATTATTTTATGGGAAACTAACGAATATGGAGCGTTATGTCATGGGCCTTCTCCTCGTCGTTCTCCAGCCAACATAGGTTGTGGATGTTTGATGAGAATTTCTGGATTATCCATTTTTCACTAAATAAAAACCAACAACAACATCAACAACAACAACAACATCAACAACAACAACAACAACAACAACAACAACAACAACAACAACAACAACAACAACACAAGCAATGCGTGAAATAAAAGGGAAAAGAAAGAAGAAAACAAGATAAAGGCGACTCTGTCCCGGTTTTGCTTTAAAACCTTTGATAACATGTTGTACACAATAATTGGATGTAAACTGACGCAGATGTAATGAAACAGAGCTGCCAACCTAACAACTAATACAAAGTCTACACTTTTTAGCCAAAAGATGTAACGTCTTACTTTTAAATACTCCTTTTTGGGCATACGGTTGGCGGGTCCGATAGCAGCAGCTGGCGAACTTTACGGGAAGTTCTTGCTGGGCGTTATCTCTCACCGATAGGGAGACAGACATTAACAACAACAACATCAACAACAACAACAACATCAACAACAACAACAACAACAACAACAACAACAACAACAACAACAACAACAACAACAACAACAACAACAACAACAACACAAGCAATGCGTGAAATAAAAGGGAAAAGAAAGAAGAAAACAAGATAAAGGCGACTCTGTCCCGGTTTTGCTTTAAAACCTTTGATAACATGTTGTACACAATAATTGGATGTAAACTGACGCAGATGTAATGAAACAGAGCTGCCAACCTAACAACTAATACAAAGTCTACACTTTTTAGCCAAAAGATGTAACGTCTTACTTTTAAATACTCCTTTTTGGGCATACGGTTGGCGGGTCCGATAGCAGCAGCTGGCGAACTTTACGGGAAGTTCTTGCTGGGCGTTATCTCTCAGCATCACCGATAGGGAGACAGACATTGGGACGGGCGAGTGCCAAACAGCCAAGAGGAGGAAACGACCACACGCAAACAAAGTCTAGGGCTAGTGTAGCAATTACAAACAGGAACGAGATTTAGATGCCCAACTTATCGTATTATTTAAATGCCATAGTCAGGAGTCTTAGTTATTATCTTCCTTGTTCATACCCTCAAGATCTAGAGGGTGCTTCCGTTCATGCATCTCCCATCGCGGATTTATTGCTCGAGTTATCAATATTTACAGACCTGAGGATATTTGTAATTTTCCCACGGATTTGAATTGTGATTGTTATAGATTGCTCCGTGGTTCTTGGTGTTTGTTTGTTTGTTTTCTTGTTCTTTTTTTTCCTTCTAAATCTGTTGCACATCCGATCAGACTTGGTAAAACTTGATAGGATTTTTTAAAATCTCTTATACTTTTAAAACTGATCTTACGTACTACACATTGTCCATCAAAAGGATCACAGGTGTTGTGTATGCCATGGGCTAAGACTTTCCCCACAAGGCTGCCATCTTAAGTTGTTACGGGTCATACAGCTCTAGAATATTTAAGTTTTAACATAGCCGCCGGCACAAACAAAACGGGCTAGAAAAGAAAGGGTAGTCGATTTAGGCTGAGAAGCCTGCTGGTAGGAGTCGATGATGGTCAAAGAGAGAGAGAAAGGAAGACAGACAGAAATGATCTGGGACGGGCCAGGAAGATGGCTCCGTGGAAGCAAAGGGGTCGACCTGATTGTGTAATGCGAGGATAGAGAGATGTGGAGGGATATTGTCGCCAGCAGTAACCGGACGGCACTACGTGATGATGATGAGTTGAGTTGAGTCGGGTTGGTTTTTAACGTCCAATATCAGATCTTTATAGGTTATATTGTGAACGAGCCCCAAGACTGTCTTCTGACCATTGTATTTGCTGCCACACACGAGACAGATGATGGTGGTGATGATGATGATGATGATGATGATGATGATGATGATGATGATGATGATGATGATGATGGTCAAAGTTCATAGAAGCAGTTAAACAACCCGTGGTCCTTTTTCTGTGTGGGCAGTGCGTAAATATGTCCAAGTTAGCCTGGGATCCTATGTCAGACCTCTCTCCTTTACTTTCAATCCGCGACCCTTTGAAAAGAGTTAAACTAAAGGGGTTAATTTCTCCAGATTGGTCTAAAACAAAGCAATATAGAGTTCGCTGTCCAGATTAACAAACAACAACAACAAAACAAAAAAACAGCCCGGGAATTGCTGATGCCCGATAGCGCACGCTTTGGCGCGTGGCATTTCTCTGGCATGAGCGGATTCCATGGGGCTCAAAAGAGGCGGTACACCCCTGAGCCATGGCCTGTCTCTGGGTTATGAGGGGAAGGCCTTGTGTGCACAGGGCCACTAGCGAAAATGATGACCGTCGGTGCAAAGGGATGCCAGCATGATATATAGTCCTATGCTAGATGAGTGGTAAGGACGAATAACTTGCTGGCGTTTATCAAAGGAAAAGAAGAAAAAAAAACTGGCCCGTAAAAAATAGCAACAAAGAAAAAACAAAAAAACAAAACAAACCAAGGAACAAAAAAAGACAAAAAATACAAAACAAACAAAACGAAACGAAAAAAAGCAACTAACATGTAAAAATATAAAAATCAATTAATAATGGACTTAACTACACCATCCCTTCTTCATTTGGAACGCAAAGCCTGAATAGGTATGGGGGTAGTGGTACAGTGACTGGGGAAGTCTGAGCTAATTTAACCCAGAGCCAAATTGCTCCACGCCGGGGGCTCGGAGGGGCCACTTTATCGGCAATCTCTTGTGTTTTGTTGTCTTTCTGGAGACGGGTGCCTTTACTCAGGGCTTATCCGGCGCCGGTCTAGAAAAGCAGCAACGGTTACTGTTTAGAGCTGATGGTGCTAGCAGCTGGTTTGAAAAGACTAGGTGTTGTGGAAAGACAGGAAAGGAAATGGGTAGAATGATGAGACAAGAACTTGGAAAGGAAGAATGGGTTAGAAAGTTAGAAAACACAAAAGTGTAAAAAATAAAAAGATTGGGGGGGGGGGTGTAGGGTTGACATTTAGATGATGGGGTAAAAGGGAAAGGGAATTAGGTGGTGAGAAGACAGAGTATGGATAGAGAGGTTGAGAGACAGAGACAAAGAAGCAGAGAGGCTGGCAGATAGACGACCGAGGGATAGAGAGTACCCTTTTGACAGAAGGGCAAACTACTATATAGAGTGGCCATAAAAAAAAAAGAAATTATTTTAAACATTTTACACCTATCGATTACCTGAACAGGCTCGTTCATCAAGAATGGGAGACACTGACAGTCTGTGTCCATTAGCCTGCATTCCATACTTCTTTTTCTGAAAAATTCCAAGGAAGAAGGAATACTTTTGCTCTCTGTATTTCTTCCAGGCTACTATATAGTGAGTACACCCCATGTGTGTTCTAGTACCTTACCCTGACGGGATTTACTAGACGTGCTGCACATTGTTATTATATGAACAACAAAAGGTTAACTTAAATTTGTTCTTGTCTTAATTCAAGCTCTAAACGGTTACCCATGTGTCGAGAAGAAGAACGCGTTTCGAAATACCCGCAGACCTTGCCAAAAGAGAACAAACGATAATACACGAACTGAAATCTTTGTTTGTTTGTTGGTTGGTTTTTGTGTTGCTTTTTTAAACAAAGCAGGGCTTTTTATAGCCGCCTCATCCTAAACATCCGAGATCCTGCCTCTATCTAAAGGTGAATTTATATAAACAGCTTATCACGACGAGTCATCAGGCCAGGAGAACGGAATTTCTGAAGGTTCTGCGGTTTATCAGCTGATGATAATTAATCAGGTTTTTCTTCCTTCCCCCTTTTGAATTAGAAAAAAGTTCCATTGAGAGCACCAAGTGTTAACATTATCAAAAGTAAAAAAAATTATATATCTCTTTCTCTCTGTCTGTCTGTCTCTCTCGCTCTCTCTCTCTCTCTCTCTCTCTCTCTCTCTCTCTCTCTCTCTCTCTCTCTCCCTTCCCCTACTCCGTGAAAAAACCGGACTATGATAGAATGGTATGCACAATGTCCGCCGCCATGCATGCATTGCAAGGCGCACGCACCTGGGCTTATTATTTGTTATACTTTATGAAGCTGAGCCAAGATCTTTTATGTGCCAATTTTCAATTTGGCGTTAATTATGTTTACCGTGGGCGAGTTCTTCTTTCTTTTCTTTCTCTTCTCATTCTAGAGCGCTGGTGTCCCAACGATTCGAAAAACACGATCGCACAAAATTCATGTGTCCAATTTCGCCCGTTAGTGGTTGGATCGATGCCAGTAAGATGTGACCGGCTGAGATAGAAATCAAGGTCTGTCTCTGTGTGTAGCATCGCGTAAAATTGTCAGCGGTAGTCTTGGGACCCGTCCACACGAAAGCCTATGTAGTGCTGACGTTGGGTGCCATGCAACAAAAAGGCAAGACTCACTCGCGCTATATTTGAACATATGGAGCGTTATTTTTCTGGCCCTACATACCAAAGATCGACATACACATTTTCCTTCCATTAAAAAGCACGCACATCAAAACATTACACACGCACATATATACTGGTGGATAGGGTAACAAGGTGATCTGAATTTCTTAGATTCCTTAAGGTGCGATCGGATATCCTTTAAATATTAAGGTTTTCTTCCACAGCATAATTATGTTGTATTTTCTAACAGATTAATTTAAACTATAGTTGTACGATGTATTCCTTTTTTGAAAGAATATACTTTTGTTTATTTTGATGTACGGGTTTTCAATGCAATGCTCTTTTTTCTAATATTTTTTCTTCACTTTTTAGTTGGGTAGGGGAGGGGGGGGATTCTGGTCTACATTTTTGCTCTCGCTGTTCTTTCCCTATTACGCACGTTCGTTGTTTTGTTTTGTTATATTTAATGTAAGTGCCAACATTCTTTGAATGTCCGCGCTGGTAATGAGATTGCTTAAGTTATTCACCTTATGAAGTGACGTTAATGGAAGTAACTGTAGCATCGACAAAAGCAGAACATAGGCTGTCATCATCATCATCATCATCATCATCATCATCATCATCATCATCATCATCATCATCATCATCATCATCGTTGTCGTCGCCGTTGTCGTCGTCGTCGTCGTCGTCGTCATCATCTCAAACATCACTATCATCAGCAGCAGTAACTGAGGTACCGACAGTGAAAATTTAAATATGAGTATTCGTTGGAGTGATAATCTGTAAATAAATCTTATTTTATTACCCACCTTATGGGCCTAATGCAAACCTAAGATTCCAGATTAACTTGGCTCAGGGATAAACGCTAACAAAACAACGGGAACGCTTTTGCTCCCCCGCCCTTTCTCCTTACCCAATGACAGGCTCTTGAGTGTGTGAAGGGCCCCATAATAGCGTACTCAGTAGGGTTCCCTCAAAAAGTCCACGTACCTTCATAGACTTCCAGATTTCTAGATTGCAAGAACAATTGCTCAAAACCCTTGTACCAAAGAGTCTAGGGGAAATAAGTACAAGGGGAAAGTAGATTTTTTTTCATTTAGACGCCGGACTATTCGTATATTTAGATACCGTATTAAGGGCGTCTAAATCTACTTTGTCTTTGTACTTCGTACCCTGAGTTTGCTGACTTCTATCTTCTAGACTGCAAGAACATTTGCTCAAAACCCTAGTACCAAAGAGTCTAGGGGAAACAAGTACAAAGAGAAAGTAGATTTAGACGCCGGACTACCCGTGTATTTAGATGCCATATTTTAGTGCGTTTAAATCTACGTTGTCTTTGTACTTTGTACCCTGAGTTTGCTCCCCGCGGTATTTTAACAATGCTATGCTTGGCGCTGACACTGGTCTGTACTCGAACATGTGGTACTGAGACAAGGGGCTGCTGAGGTCGTCTCTGTTGGTCGATTCTGGTGTTTGTAGGTACTACTAAGGTAGTAAGTTCCACGGCGCGGTAAGTTTAGACTCCCGACTAAGTTTTTTAAAAGGCTTATGACGCCGTTGTACTTAGAATCCGTGGCTTGCGTGCGGATCCTGCCTGTGGAACTCTCGTGCGACTTAACGTTCTATGTTTCTGTTTAATTGATCTATGAACTAATCTCTCTCTCCCTCACTCTCTCTCTCCTTCTCTCTCTCTCTCTCTCTCTCTCTCTCTCTCTCTCTCTCTCTCTCTCTCTCTCTTTCTCCCCCTCTGCCTCAATATCTTTATTTTCTCTGATTTTCCAGGGCGCCCCTTCTTATTTATATTAAATTAAAGCCATCTCTACTCTCTCGTAACATAGCCATTAGCATCTGCCTTTCCATCTCTCACCCAGTCAAGTGGGTTGGCCCATAAACGTTTCTTCCAGCACAATACTCAATCACACTCATTGTTTCCATCTCATGTCATGGCGTTGTAGGATTCCGCAACAGCAACATTTTATTATATTCCTTTCTCCCACCCTCCTTCTCTCTCTCTCTCTCTCTCTCTCTCTCTCTCTCTCTCTCTCTCTCTCTCTCTCTCTCTGTATCTCTCTCAATTTCTATAGCTATCTATCTACCAATCTATCTAGTCTATCCATCCATCCATCTATCTATCTATCTATCTATCTATCTATCTATCTATATCCCCAACAAATGCTGTCTGTCTGTCTATACAATGTAACTATCTCCTATTATCTCTCCCACTTCCACCCTTCTTAAAAATCTGCATCATCCTTAGACAAAACGCTTTCAAAACAACGGGAGTCCATTATAAAGGGAGAAACATTCAAATACTAATTTTCGCACACGTGGAAAAATTGCACACGCTGATTTACTTGACAGCGAAAACAACGGGCTGGGGTAAAGGGAAAAGCTACACTTTCGGTTTTAGAGAATCCTGGGTGGAATCTCTTAATCCCTCTTTGTAGCATGCTTTTAACGATTCGTTTGGAAATCTTTCGGCGCCTTACTTCATTAGCGAATGCCTGAACAGTTATCAGTAATTTTATTGTGGTGAGTCAGAGACAGAGATCACGGGAAAAAACGATGCAGAGGACGATGTTGGTTGATAATGGTGTTTATGAGGCTGGTACTGTGGTAGTGATAATAATGTTAACAAAATAGTGTTAATAGACTAACAGCAGCAGCAGCTGTAGCAAGAAGAAGAACAACAAAACAGTAATAATGGCAACAACAACAATACCGCTGATGATTATGATGATGATGATGATGATGATGATGATGATGATGATGATGATGATGATGATGACGACGACGATGATGCGACGACGCTGACAAGTATTACGATTAGTTAATAAATAAATACATGAATAGATAAAGGAAAAAGTGAATGAATAAACAAATAAATACCTAAGTAAATTAATGGATAATGAAGAAGACGATCGAGGAGGAAAATAACCTTCGCCATAAAAGGCCATTCGTTAAAACAGACAAAAATGGTAATATAATCACATGGAATCAATAATATATAAAAAAAAATGAATTTAAAGATATGTTCATTTCCAATGATACAATAATACATCATTCCTCAAGCTTCAAGCACATAACATAATTATTCAATACTATTGTGGATGAGTTGAACAGGTACGAACCTGCAATGTCATCAGCCCCAGGTACTAATAATTTTGTATATCACACGAACCGAAAAATGTGCTTTCCGCATCATTATTTTACATGACAATAAGCAAAACTCGATAGGCGTGAGAAAACCCTCGCGATCTAAAGGAAGAGAATTGTGTTTTTCTGGTGGAGGTTTTTTTTTTGTGTGTGTTGGAGTTACCTGGCGGGTAACGTTTTAAAGTGCAGTTCATAACATAACACATTTTTTGTTGGTTACTTTGTTCTGCTTTTCACTTATACTCCTGCGCGGTGACGTAAAATATATCAGCGCAGGTTGGAACAGAGAAGTAAACGGTAAATACAATTGTTTAAAAGACTGTGTGGACTGGCAGTGATCTAAGTACTTGTACTTTTCATTGCTGAATGTCTGTGCATGGCTGTCTATCTATCTATCTATCTATCTATCTATCTATCTATCTATCTATCTATCTATCTATCTATCTATCTATCTATCTATCTATCTATCTATCTATCTATCTATCTATCTATCTATCTATCTATCTATCTATCTATCTATCTCTCTGTCCGACACAATATAGCCGTTAATGTGCTTACGTGCCTTAAAAACGAACTGAACTCAACTCATCTATCCATCCTTTTTTCTCTTTCTCTCTCTAACCTGCCCTTTTCCCCACCACCCTAGAAGTAAATGCCCTCGACAGGTCTAGAATGATGTAAAATCCACAGGGCAATGAAAACACCATTATTAACTCATCCCCGTTATCAGGTCGTATCTTTGTATCCAAGCCCACCTCATTCGACCTCCTCCTCCTCCTCCTCCTCTTTTACCCCCTCCGAGCGTTTCTCACTTCCCTGTCCGCCATAACCCATCGTCACCTCCACCGATGGAGTGATTTCCTGTCTAACTCAGCATCTCCTAAGCCAATTCACAGTGCCATATCAGCTGACTTGCTCCCTCTACGCCTGATCGTCTCCTAAGTTCAAAAAGAGCAGGGCGTTACTCACGGGCTCACCTGTAAAGCGCGTGTTGTTTGTTTACTCACGTGGTAGTCCTCCCTTGTGGCGAGCTTTATAAGTCTTGCAGTCCCTCTATCTGTCTGTCTATCTATCTATCTATCTATCTATCTATCTATCTATCTATCTATCTATCTATCTATCTATCTATCTATCTATCTATCTATCTATCTATCTATCTATCTATCTATCTATCTATCTATCTATCTATCTATCTATCTATCTATCTATCTATCTATCTATCTATCTGTCTGTCTATCTTTCTGCTTATCTACGTATCTATCTATATCTATATGTCTATCTATCTATCTACCTATCTAACTATCTACCTATCTAACTATCCACCCATACAACGATCTTTCCATCTGTCTGCCTTCCTGTCTGTCTGTCTGTCTGTATTTGTGTGTCTTTCTCTCTCTCTCTCTCTCTCTCTCTCTCTCTCTCTCTCTCTCTCTCTCTCTCTCTCTCTCTCTGTCTCTCCCTCTCTCCACCACCCGCTCTCTCTGTTCATGTCTTTCCCTGTTTCTTTTAGTAGTATGTATTACTTCTCTGTCTTACGGTACATGGCTTACTCATTTGCTTATTTTCATATCATCTTACGTTAAATATCCCTCTGATAACATGTCCTCCTTGAAAGACGAGCAGTCCATCTTTCATACCCGTTACTCAAGATCTAGTGAAGGCTCCTCTTGTATACATGTACTTGAGTCGTAATCATTGATGCCCCCTACTCTCTACCTCTTTCCCTCTCTCTTTCTTTATCTCTCTCCCTCTCTCCCTCCCTCTCTCTCTCTCTCTCTCTCTCTCTCTCTCTCTCTCTTGTAATTAATTCTTTAAATCTAGAATATTAATTATTTTTGCGCAGTTCACTTTTGAATTGTTTTAATTACAGTTTTCACAGCGTACAGTTTTCAACAAGTGGCAAGATATTTGTTATTGGTTTGTTCGTGTTTACATCAAATTATAACATGCGGCACCTTTAATAATCCGTGACAAATCGGCCTTATGAAAGTATAACTGTTTCTTGTTGTTCTTCATGTTCTTGTTCTTCTTCTACTTTTCCTTTTTCTTTTTCTTCTGCAAGTGGTAGAGCGTTTGTATCCCAATCGATTCGAAACCCACTAGCAAACTTTTTTTTAGCTCCAACAATTTTACTAGTATAGATTTCAACCCGACCACTCCTAGGGTACAGTAACCAAGAGAGCCACCCCACTGTTTAAGTCTTGGTCCAGATGGCAAACACAGACCCAACCAGCCGCTGCCACCACTTAGTCTGGGCGATTTTACCGTGCGAGCCTGACAGGCAGGTGTTTGGCTGTGGGAGGCATCGCATCCGAAAAGAAATCGGTGTTTATTTGTTCAAAATATTATTTAAATATCGTCCTATCTGTGTTCCCGGTGTTCTCCAAGAGACGGCCCAGTTGGAGATTATAATACGTTGTATGTTTTGCTTCTCTACAGTAGAGAGAATCCGCTCTCTCTCTCTCTCTCTCTCTCTCTCTCTCTCTCTCTCTCTCTCTCTCTCTCTCTCTCTCTCTCTCTCTCTCTCTCTCTCTCTCTCTCTCTCTCTCTCTCTCTCTCTCTCTCTCTCTCTCTCTCTCTCTATCTCTCTTTCTCTCTTCTCTCTCTCTCTCTCTCTCTGTGTGTGTATGCGGTCTCCAATGGGGTCCTATATGCCGACTTTTTCTGCCCTTAGTAATCGTGTAGGCCTACTCCTTTTGTAAAATACGACTACCAAATCCACCACAGGTTCTACTCAACTCCATCCAAAGCTTTATACATTCACCCCAAATCATTTGCACTAAGCTAAGCCATGATCAAATTGAAACCTACCATTTAAAGATTAATCTTTTATTTGCTCTATACTATTCTGGTTCAGCACGGAGATGCCAACCATGTAACATCAGCTAAGAATCGAAGTTGGGTCCCTCTGAAACTCAGATCATAAGCACCTCTAGATCTATAGAGTGATCACAGATAACATTGTGGCTCCCCCCAGAACTGCAGCACGGAACATTATATTACTGCTCACCCTGTGCACGTAGCTAGATCACGTCATTACCGGGTGCTTCAGTGATTTCTTTGCTTGTCTCAGCTCCGAACTTCTAACCTTCTGAACCTGAACGCCATTTCATAGCACTACCCACTGATCTATCTGGCTACCCCTCAGAACTGCAGCACTGCACATGGACATGGTACCGCTTTACCTGTGCATTACCATGTGCTGTCGGTGATTCATAATCATTTGCTTGTCTGAGAACCGAACTTCGAACCTTCTGAACATCAGGTCGTATCACTGCCGACTGATCTACCTGGCTACCCCACAGAACTACATGTACGTGGTACTGCTCATACTGTGCATGTAGCTCACGTCATTATCAGGTTTTGTCGGTGGTTTGTTTGATTGGCTGAACATCGAACATCGTACTCTCTGAATATTAAATCATAGCACTACCAATTGATCTATCTGCAACCCCCCACCCCCACAAATAAATCTCAAAGAACTGCAGCGGTGAACATGTACAGTGTACTTCCCATCCTGTGCATGTCGGAGTGTAGCTAACCTAAGTCACTACCAGGTACTGTCGGTGATTTGTTTGCTTGTCGGTTGATTACCTCCCTTCTGTATATCCATTTGAGAGCTTGCGATAACGCAACCCATATAAAAAACGAAGACGCCAGGGTGGCAAGGTAGTCAGTCTGCTGCTGCCGCGTCAAAATCACAGCTCTAGCCGTGACTTAACGAGCCGATGAGTGACTGGAAGAAACAAAAAACTCAAGCAAACCAAGGGGCGTGATTACATCATCTGTTATGGCCGTCTCTAATCGCACAGCCTGCATTTCCGCGTGTTTTGCGGGTCCGGGCCAGATGGATGTTACCAGTCCGATGCGTTCGCTTGGCTTCTTCTATCTCTATAATAATTATACACCTCATACAGCTTTCTATTATAAGAGCGTTTAAAGAGTGGGAAGAAATAAAAACACATCTCTTAGATAAACAGTAGGAAATTGGACGAGAAACGCACTGGACCGACCACTCACTCCCTTAGCAAATTAAAGGCCTGGTCGGAATGCAGTGCAGATGTTAAGACTAATTGCTGACCAGAATAAGTGACCAGTACCATTGAAGTGTAGTCTTAAGTAAGGATTTCTCGGGATTTATTCCGTCCACTAAGTCTTCCCGTCAGGATCTTGGGTATATTTTAGTAATATCCTGAGGTTTTGAGATGCAAGGTTCTATTAATTTTATGCCTGTTTCCCTAACGACTTAAAGCCGTTTGAGTTTAGACCAAGGTAGAGCATTTTAGCTGATTCTGCGCCAAACACAAGAGTAGTAAGTACAAGTAGAGTAAGCGATTTAGGCAAGTGGTGTATTCAGATGCCATAGCTGGGCATGTAAATAGAAAGACTTCCACCTTGTTCGTGTTACTCTAGATCTTCTTGTACCTGAGCTAAGTCACTAAGACATTACTGATCTTGAAGTCTTCTTGGAGCCGTAAGAGGAGAGAGAGAGAGAGAGAGAGAGAGAGAGAGAGAGAGAAAGGATGAGAGTGATTGTGACTGAGAGAAAGTGAAAGGGATCGAGAGATAGAGAGAGAGAGAGAGAGAGAGAGAGTGGAAGAGAGAGAGAGAGAGAGAGAGAGAGAGAGAGGGAGAGGGAGAGAGAGAGAGAGAGAGAGAGAGAGGAAGAGAGAGAGAGAGAAGAGAGAGAGAGAGAGAGAGAGAGAGTTTGTCGGAGATGGAAATCTGATAGAAATAAGAAATCTTCATGAGGATGCACAGTCCCGCGGGGGTGTGAGAATCCATGTAGAACTAGTAACCGGAAAAGTTGCCTTGGCGTTACCCGAGTCCCATGATACAAATCTGATCTTTGCCATTCGTCTGTATAACTTGTGTACAGTGTGCAACGAAGGGCTGACATTCAGAATAAAATACACCGAAACTCAATCAGAACCAGAAAAACAAATGCGTGGAATTGAAGATGCTACCATGTTGATTCGGATAAACTGGTAATGGTACACTGTTAGTCAATAGTGTTTCCGAAAATTTGACATTTGCAACAAACAAGATATCTACTGAGCGATCTTAACCCCATATCGCGAGAAACATCACCAGTTTTGCCATTTACAAGAAAGGACCTGATATTCTGCAGTAGATTGCCATTTCTTTCCTCGCTGCGCCGTGTACAAAGGAGCCTAAGCTATCGGTTTCGTGTTGGAATTGATACAAGATGGTAAGATAAAAAAAAACGTTGGTCCAAGACAGGAATCGATCCTAGCACCTTTTCAGTGGTGGCCTTGAGCCCTAAACAGTGCACCAAACGTGCTACGCTCACAATACATGCTTTGCAATAAACACAACGATAGCGGTTATGACATTTTAATGCCTCTTCGACACGGGGTTGCATTGTTCCTGTGGTTTAGGATAGACTTATGAATGGAAGCCGGTGCAGATTCCCTACCGATTGTCTTCTTTTTCGCTATCGGCACCGTTACCACAAGCCTCTAATAGTTCTACGAACTACGAATCCACCAACATCCTCTGGATCGAATGTATCGGTGAATCCTCCCCTTACCAAACAGTGACAAAACCCTCAGCCAGCTGCATTCTTACGTGGCCATTAATCAACCTGTAGTCGCGCAGTCTTGCAGTCGCGCTACGGTAATTCAAATCTGGTGGCACTAATTGACGCATCCACGGTCAGGTTCCCACATCTTGGCGAAAACTGAGACAAAACAGTCTCCACATAACACTCAAACACTTCTCTCGAAAAACAATCAATCTGCACGAAAGTCAAGACCGAGGAATGTTTTGCCAAGACAAGCGGAGGGGGCAGATAGAGATAGAAAGGGAGGGAGGGGTTGAGAAGAAAGTGTTGGGGAAGAGAGGAGGGGAAGAGGAAGTGGGGAGAGAAATAGGGACAGAAGGAGAGAGAGAGAGAGAGAGAGAGAGAGAGAGAGAGAGAGAGAGAGAGAGAGAGAGAAGAGAGAGTGAGAGAGAGAGAGAGATTCGGAGGAATAGAAATCNAGCATAGGGAATATTGGTACGGCAGAGATGAGGGTCTGTGGATGGATGTACTCAGATGAATTTATTGTAATACATTAGCTAGATAGGAAGATTGACGAACTATGAGAGGCAAATAATTAAAAGTAGCGGCTTACAGAGAAAAGTTGTGAAGAGAGAACAGATAAAGAAGCAGCAAAATGAGAGAAGAACAGTGTGTGGAACAGAACGAATGAAAGGGAACGGCTTAAAGCAGAGCGCGTTGGCTTAAAGCAACTTTGCTGAGGTAAGAAAATACAGCGTGCTTGTTTGGATAAGGCAAGACTACCTTCTAGCTAGAGAGCAGACACAGAGCAGTTACTCCGACATGACTAGTAGTGGGTATGCAAGTCTTTTGATCCTTTGCAATTACGAATGGCATAATCACGGCCCTTAGACATTGTATTTTCTGATCGACCATTCGCTGTTTAAGTCTAGGATAGAGTTATGATTGGACGCCGGTGCAATTCGCTTACCTACCGTCTTCGTTTTCGCTATGGGTCCCGTGATGGCAAGGCCTGTAATGTCTCATTCTCGGCGCATGCGTGTAGCTCCTAACGCAGAACATTCTCTAAGTATACAATAAAATAATTACTCTAATGTCACAAACAGGAAATAGCCCAGTCGGTTTGCGCTTTGGACTGGAAGGCAGGGGGTTCCTGATTCGAATCTCAATTACTGAAGTCAGAAAACGTCTCCGTATGGGATAATTTGTGAAACCCAGTGCCAGGAAATATGGAACTCCCCAATATATCTCTACTGTCTCTATCTTTCTTTGCCCCTCTCTCTATCCCCGATCCACACCAACCCCTTGTGGAGGGCGTGTCGATGTGGTGGCCCAGGGGTAGAACATCAGCTTCCGACGCAAAAGGTCCCGAGTTCGAATCCTGGCTGTTGCGTTCCCTACTGGTTGGGTCGGTGTCAGTATAATGTGACCGGCTGAGACAGGAGTCATGGTATCCCCGCCCTGTCTCGTGTGTGGCAGCACATAAAATTGTCAGACGTCCGTCTTGGGGCCCGTCCACAATATAGTCTATATAGTGCTGCTGTTGGACGTTAAACTAACCCAACCCCTATCTCCATCCCCTTGTCCGCCTGTTTGTCCGCGGCTCCTTCAGATGAAACCTGACGGTAAAGCCCTGTTTCGATGAAACGAATGCGATCTATCTAACAACCAATCGTTTTCGAACGGTCCGATTTATCGGTCTATGCATTCTAATTACACGCTCCGATTTATTGTTCGATAGGAATGCTCGGGGCTCTACGCTTTGTAATGACAGTCGTCACCCAGAGAGCAAAAAATGTCGCAGCCAAGTCATAACGACGAGTATTTAGATGATTTACTTGCTCTGAGTGTCTTAATAATAAACAGAAGAAAAAAAGAACGGCGAATTTTGACCAAAGTGGCTGAAAAGGCGAAGTGCTTTAAGTCACACAAACCTTCTTGCAGAAATCAGAGCATATCCTGAGGATTATAATAGTTTCTCTAGACTAGGTTGCCACGATTCCTGAAGTAGTTTTGTAGATTACACTAGTGCAAGCA
Organism: Elysia chlorotica; assembly: GCA_003991915.1. NCBI lineage: Eukaryota > Metazoa > Mollusca > Gastropoda > Plakobranchidae > Elysia > Elysia chlorotica. The sequence goes on along the minus strand of RQTK01000105.1, from coordinate 249,524 downwards.
AGACACACCTTGATTTTGGGGCTAGTACTAGCACACTGACCAAGATTTCAGGCAAGACAATAAAATTAAAGTGAAATTAAATACTGCTACAAGCCTAGTGACAATGGATAACGTATTATATGTGGAGGAGAAGGGGTAGGCTTTTACACGGGCACTTTGACTGTAGTCTTATAATGTTATTTTCAGAATAACACTCTTAATACACTCTTTCGCGAACAATTTTACTAATTTTGGGGCGCTGATTCCAAAAATGTAACTAGTTTTTACCTCCGATGAGTATTTGCAAAATTTGAGAACGAGAATTTATGTCCTGCGGCAACCTAATTCGGGGGAATTCCCGTTGTCGACCCGCCGCTCCCAGGAACGACCCCGATCGCACGAAAAATATCAGGCAGCTCCTGATATCAAAAAATCGTATTCGATTCATCGTCCAATCAAGGAAATTGGATACGATTTTGCACTTACACGCACCAATCCGTCGTGTAACAATGGATCGTTCCTAAATTGTACAATAGATTGGAACGTGTCAGGTACCCTTAAGTCTCAGTACTCCACTGACTCACACCACATAGAGAGATGTTAGCACAGACAGGCGCTAAGCAGTGTCAAGAAACTTTAATCTGTGGAGTCTTGAGCATCAATCGGCGGTAATACATTTATCTAGTTGCCACTTGCCAGCTTTGGCTTACATCCTTTCAAATTAGAGTTACGCAATGGGACACGAGTTGCAAGGCCAACATTCTTTTTTTTTATAGTCTTCATCCGCTTTCGTCTGAGGGTCTTTTTGATAGGTGGTCCCGCTATGCAGACTGTGGTGAAAGTTCTTATTACTGAGCAAGTTCTAACGGTGACTTCACTTTGAGGGGATCTATCGTTTGTTCTGAAGATTTTTTTGCAGGTTGGGTCGGTGTCAACAAGTCCTGGGTGTACCGTGCTGATGCCCCACCGCCGAATAGTTTTTTCTTTGAATATGTGGGCGGTTGTGCGAGGCAGGGTAGGAGGATTGCACGTTGAGAACGGTGGAAAGGAAAACATCAACTTATAAACCCAAACAAACAAAAGTTTAACAAGCAAAGCGTGCGATCTGGGAGGAAATAACTTTAGTCTTGGGTCTATATAGATCATGTAGAGGTTGTGATTGTATCTCTGGCAAGGGTCGGCACATATGGTGATGGGTATCATTGTTGCGTTCAAATTTTTTTTCTTTCTTCGATTTTTTATTTTTGTTTCCTAGTGAGTGATGCCTCCGCACACACACGAACACCCTGGAGATGTCTCCCCGATCATCTTTTGTAAATCTAGCCGAGTGTTGTAGCTTCTCGTACGCAACCGTCGCAACAAGACACGGCGATGTTTATTATCGCTAGGAGATAGCCGCGCTTGGCTTACGTCTTGCTCCAGAAATAACGAGGTAATAGCTGCTTCTATTACTGCGCTGCTGCTGCTGGTTAAAGGTGTCATACAAAATACAAAAATCTATCAGGCATTAGGGTGGGAGTTTGGAAAGACCAGTTACAGAGTTGCAGTGATATTAACTTGTCTAGGGTGCCATTATTGGTTGATTCGTTGAACGAACCAATTCGGTTAAATGCTGATTTATAGGAAAGTTTATGTTTCCAGTTGAACCCAACCGAACTATAAGTAACCGGTTTTACCGACCGGGTTTTAAGTTGTTGTTTTTTTTAATAGTAGAACATGTGTTTGAAGACGAGGCACCCGCTGTCTCGGAGGTTTCCGGGTCTAAGCCCATAGAAAAGTCTCTTCCATCAGCCTAGCTTCGGTTGCATGGGGTTGTTGATTTGCTGGTTGGACGGTTAACTGGTTTGATGGTTTCTCCATCTCCCTGGCATGCCCCAGCAACTAGCGACGATACATAACAGACTGATACAGGTGAAACGTTGTTACCGAGACCCGTGTTACCAAGTGCTCTATGGGTCTACTGGAGGAAATAGCTGAGCCTCACTTTGTCTTTTATTGCTTGGAAAGCGTGAGAATAGCTGCGGCATCCAACAAATACCAGCTTTTATCAAGGGTTTTTCTGGGGGAGGAAGTACTATATTATACACAGTGGGTTGGAGCAATCGGCCGCGTTGGTTGAAGTGGCATTCAAGTCGTTTTTAATTGCTTTTGTCTCTTGATGTGTCTTTAAAAAGTCGAGGATTCAAGAAGCTTAAATGTTATTTGACTGAATCGATGTAAAATTACTTTGCAGTAGTTAAAATATTGCTGGTGTTTAGTAGAAAGATAAGGGATTCTTGCGTGGTTACGTCTTGCATGTTTATCCACATAGTATCGTATAATCTGGTGTATTACTCTGTATTGTAAATTCTTTTATGCAGTACGCACTTTAGAAGAGAACAGCACTGGCATTAAACGGCAAAACCGTTTTGTTTCCAACTATTGTCGATTAGTTCAACGTTGGGATCGAGTTGGCTAAGTGGTAGAGTGCTTGGACGCTATTTTGGAGGTACCCGTTTCGATCCCACGATGGGGCGAATAAATTTGTCAGAATTTGTCCAACTTTGGTTGGGTCTGTCTCAGTGTCCTTGTATCCGACTTAGACAAAAATCCTGATCCCCCCGTTTTTTTTTTTTTTTTTTTTTACGTCCTGTACAATTGTGTTGCGACCGACACATCCGCGATATAGACTAGTCGCTGATGTTTGGCGCTAAGAAAACAAATTTTACCTTTCGACATTTCGAAAGAACATTTATCTATTGGTGGAGATCCCTGAAGGATATACTATCTCCCAGTCTCCCAGTCTCGATAATCAGTTGGAAGGATCGGCTCAGATTGTCTCTCAGCCTCGAAGTCTGGGAGTGTTTCCAATAAGATAATAGCAGTCATAACTCTCAACTTTGAGAGGTAATCCCTCATCTTCTGATTCTTATTTTTTTATCTTCACGTTTTCCTGGCGCCTACCTCGGTGGAGTTGTGGTAAAGTTTCAGTGATAACAATGCGAAATGTTGTGTCTGATAGTATCTACCATCGACAGTGTCAGTACAATGTGTCCGACTCAGATGGGCGTTTTGGTATCTTCGTATGGTCTTTTACTATCTTGCAGCACGTAAAACTGCCAGAGGTTAGTCTTGAGACCCCTCCGCAATAAAGCCTATTTTGCTGACTTGGAACGTTGAGAAACCAACTAACCAACCAACCACCTTCCATGGACATGACGTGTTAAGCATGAGCACTGAATGTAATAATGATTTTACGTAGGAGTTCTTGTGCTATTATAGACACTGAAGACGGTGTCTACTCGTGTTTACGTGCACTCACCCAGATTCTTATCTTTAGTAGCAGCTGTTTTGTCATTTCTGTGAGTGTGAGTTGGTGTAGCACTTTCATGATGGGTTTTAACCTTGATTTTGGTGTTGTCAGTCGTTATAAAAAGTGCTGTGTGTGATTTTAGATTCAAGATAAATCCACCACCACTTGAACTCCTTACGTTTCCTCCTGTCTGTCTGTCTGTCTGTCTGTCTGTCTGTCTGTCTGTCTGTCTGTCTGTCTGTCTGTCTGTCTGTCTGTCTGTCTTTCTGTTTGTCTGTATGTCTCTGTCTCTGTCTCTCTATATTTATATAGTTGTTTTTTTTTTTAATCAAAATAGAGAAGGAAGGGATGGAGACAGACAGACAAAAAAACATCTTGTAGACCCACAATCAAAATGTATTTGTCCACCTACTGGTTGGTTCATAGTCATTATAATAATTATTTTCAAACGTTAGTCTTGGGACCCGTACACAGTACTAGCCTAAAGGTGCTTTACGTTGGACTCCAAGCAAGGAACTCAAACCCAAACTCACGTAGACGTGTTTCGTTTTCCCACTGACATTACAATATATGAATAGTATGAAATCCCGAAGTCATCAGAAACACACAATACAGGTGTAGTTAAGATGTAGATGTAGATAATTATAGTTGTGGTTAAAGAAGTCGGTTCATTTAACCATGTACTATCCAATTATAGAACACTGTTAAATTAATAGTGAGAGACCTTGAGGGAGATTGATAGATCGTGGCAGGAGTTATTGTACGGAGAGAGAGCGGATCAGTACCTTTTCTGTAATGCAGATCATATAACAACTTGCAGGTGTCAGGTGTGTGTGAGGGGAGGGGGAGAGATAGAGAGAGATCAAAGCGACAGAGACAGAGAGAGACGGGGTGAATTGTCGACCAGACGGAGATAGAGAAAGAGAGAGAGAGAGAGAGAGAGAGAGAGAGAAAGGTGGATGGAGAGAGAGGCGTTAAATTACAGAACAATCATGGCTAGATGAGTTTATAGAGGATTAGTTGTCAAATTTAAAGAGATTATGAATAAGTACATGCAAATATCGTTCTCGCTATTTTGGGCTGTAATGACTCGTTTATTATTATAATTATTTTATAGGAGATAGGCAGGTAAAGGGGTAGGGGATGGGGGCCGCTGAGCATGATGGTCAAGATTGAACTAAATTGTATAACATTGCTTGGAATGCAACTGTATTCACGAAATTAATTATACCTTTTACTTCTGATGTTGAAGACACGCAAAAGTTAGAGAGAGAGGGAGAGAGAGAGAGAGAGAGAGAGAGAGAGAGAGAGAGAGAGCTGGGGGCAGAGAGACAGAGGCAAACAGACCAAGAGAAAGAGGGGGAGGGTGTGAAAAGACAGACGGAGAGAGAAAGAGAGATAGAGAGACAAACAGACAGACAGACAGTCAATCTAACAGACAGAGAGAAAGAGGGAAAGAGAGAAAAGTGAGAAATAGGAAGAGAGACAGACAGACAGACAAGCACAGAGTTTTCTGTGAGTCATAAGTCTATGGATTGATGTGGCCTTGATTCATCCCAGACTACAAGATTATCATGCCTGACCTTCTTGGCATTCATACTCACACCTGCGTAATATTTATTCAGTAATCCCATAGGTCCTCTCTATCTTCACATCTGCACCTAAACACCTAGATTACATTTCTATCTGTATATATTTATTACACACCACACACCTATCTATCTATCTATCTATCTATCTATCTATCTATCTATCTATCTATCTATATATATATTTATCCATCTATATACTATCTATCTATCTACCTACCTACCTACATACCTATCTACCTATCTACCTATCTACCTACCTACCTACCTATCTATCTATTTATCTATCTATCTATCTATCTATCTATCTATCTATCTACCTACCTACCATTCACCTTTTTCTTAGGACTCCCTAATTGCCCTCCACTTCTATCTGTACCTAATTATTATTTTAAGACATTCAAAGACGATGACTCTCATAATCAAAAGGTTTGGAGTACCTGCCAAGGTTTACAGTACAAACAGCAAGGCTAGTGTAGATTGTAAGAATCTGAAAGACTGAAAGGTAAGGAAAATCTAACCGCAGTGTAAAGTAACCTTGTACAAGCCGTAGTTTAACTCTGAAGTCTAAGCATAACTGACACGATATGTAAAGGAAACCCTAACGCAAACGTCGACAATAATCAAGTGAAGGTGACAAAACCTCAGGGAATCCTGGAAGCTGCGTTATGCGAATTATGATGTGCCAAACACATTGCTCACTGTCTGTCTGTCTGTCTTTCTCTGTTTGCGTCTATCTCAATACCTTTCTCTCTCTCTCTCTCTCTCTCTCTCTCTCTCTCTCTCTCTCTCTCTCTCTCTTTCTCTCTCTCTCAGACTGCGTCTCTCTCTGGCTCTATGTGTCTGTCTCTCTCTCTCTCTATTTTCTCTCTCTCTCTATTTTCTCTCTCTCTCTCTCTCTCTCTCTCTCTTTCTCTCTCCCTCTCCCATTGATTGTCATGCTCTGCCCTCCTTTTTCCAACCCTCGTTCTAGCAAACTTTACCTATAGGAAACATCGTGTACACAAGTGACCGCTAACTTGTACTCCGTACATTTACCATTAGAGAGTGGTAGTTACTGGTAGCAGCAGCAGCAACAGCAACCAAAGTAATGATTAGCTAAATCTACTTTACTTCTAGCCCCTCTGGTCTCTCAAGTGTAGGGAGATCTTAGATGTATAGTCTGAAAACTTCAGATTGGATCTGCAGACTGACTCTCTCGCTCTGCCTCTTTCTGTCTGTTTGTCTGTCTGTCTGTCTATCTGTCTGTTTGTCTGTCTGTCTGTCTGTCTGTCTGTCTGTCTGTCTGTCTGTCTGTCTGTCTTTCTGTCTGTCGGTAGGTCTGTCTGTCTGTCTGTCTGTCTGTCTGTCTGTTATTCACCGTTTCCCCCCTCTCTCTCTATCTCTCTCTCTGTGTAACTGCCACCCTCTCCCCCTCTCTCTCCCTTCTTTATCTATAATATATAAATGATTATAGTATTATCTACCTCTCTGCTAATGTCTCTCCGCCTGTCCCTCTCTCTTTCTCTCTCTCGGAACACTCTCTCGCCCCACACTCCAATACCCGACTCACGATGCTCCTCTGTGGGATGGAAAGGGCCGGCCTGTCTCGACACTCGACAGACTTCCTTCCATCTTTTCGTAGGTGGAGACTGGGTAGAGGAGGAGGAGGAGACAAGAACCTCGACCCGGACTGTTTAGATTTCCTGTATCCCCCTGTAGTCTGTAGATACCCCAACAGGCTTGCCAGTTGCCAGGCGCTAGACGCTAGTCGCAGGCCGCTCTATACCACTCAGGCCACTGCTTGTTTGCTACCTGCGACCGTACCGTCTGTACTGGTTACTTCTTTAGTACTTATAGTACCCAAACCTGGGATGCCACGGCAACCCGAGACGCCGGGAATGTTGATCAACAAACTTACAGAGTTACTTACAGCGGAACCTGTGAGTGTCCGAATGCTCGTCCTGGTGATTCTCGGACTTGGAATAAATATTTAATATATCAACTCTTGTGGGTTCCTTGGTGTTAGGAGTTGTTTTTTACTTACAGACTGGCCTATGTGTAACGTAGGTGTACCTGTATTTGAAGGAGTTTTTTATAAGAAGTTTGTTAATACCAGCTTAACGCTGTGAGGAGGTTAGACTGTTAACTTTTGTATTGACACAACACTCATAGTGAAAAACATAGTTACAAGTAGTCGTTTTAAAAAATGTAATTCGGTGCTTTTGTTTGCTTCTGTTCGTGTTATGATATTTATTCTGTTCGCGAGGAAAATGTATTGATATAATATGGGCCAGTGCTCTTATAAGTTTATCCACAACATAAATTAATTGGTTTCCCCGTTTTTGACAATGCGCAAAATTAATTCCGTGAAAATTGGGAAAACAATGTCTTCAGACATTAATAATTTTCAAAAAATTACTTATTTTAGCTGGTACATGCATCACACTTGTGTGATATAAGTATTGAAGTATTGTGTGTACCAATGGTCTGGTTTTGACATTTGTTATTTATATCTGTCTATGAAGCCCAAGATATACACTTTTGAACCTCTGTTGAGGTCAGTACAAGACTACAGCTTGTACCAGATCTACCCCCTTATGTGAGTTGACCTTGGTTGTCACAATCCGTTATCTTTAGTTACTCTACCCGTGGCATTATTGTGTTCATGCTTTCATCAGGCTCCGGTGATAATGCGTGGAGCGTTCGCTGGGATAAAAAGTAGGGTTTTGTTGATATTGTGTTTTGTTTTCCCCATGTGGATTGGATTTCCCAATACAAACAGCCAAATACCCGAAAACATGTCTAAATACCAGAGTCCGCTGACTCACGTTTCTTTTCGTTTAGGAAGTGTTATTAAATAGTGTGATCTCGAGTCATATTCATGAAAGACAAATTTGTGTGTTTTTTTTTTTTATATATTAGTGTTTTATTGATGATCTCCTCAATTCTAGTTATACTGAACACAAAAAGGTGATTGTCAGTCGACTTCAGTTAATGGTTGTTGTTTCCTGTTAATGAACTTGATATTTTTCGGTTTTATTATATTCCAGTTACACGCCTTAGTTTCTGTATACATGTTTTACCTCCAGGGACTTAATTGTACTCGTCAGCTTCCCGCTTATTGCACAACTAAAGTCATGTAACTGTCGCGTTGAGTGTTGTTCCAGGAATTAACGATGTAGTGGTTTTCTTTAGCTATTATCACACTGCGACACAAACAGTTAAGTAACCTACAAAGCACTCCAGGTGGCACTTGCGATTCTACTATTTTCTAGTTTCGAATGTTACCGCAAAAAAAGCAACTATTGAAGTAATTCCTGGCAATATTTAACAGTTCTTGCGTCCCGTCATGGCAAAGTTTTTGTTGACACAAAGTGGTTCATGAGTATGCAGTTCAATATAATTATTTGTATTACTTTTCAAGTTGGAAAGCTCAAACCAAGTTTGTGTGTAAATAAATGTGTGATATCATAGCTTATTGCGAATCCATGTAACGGATCTGTCACTGTATTAGCACAGCAGATATATTGGGCGTGGTGCTTGATGCGCGTGCTGTAATACAATGTTCTTGGATTCTTACACAAGACACATTGCTGATCAGATTCGTACACATTTTGTATTTCTCACCGGATTCTCACACACGACACATTGCTAAAGGCGTGTAATGTAATCGTTCTTATCAAGTAGGGCTTTGTCCTGGCTTTGTTGGCCTGAATGCATCCATGTATTGTAAGGAGAAGATTGCAGACACTTTGGGGCCATGTATGGGAACAGCAACCTGTTTACGAGCTCCCGCTTCTACCGGTCTAGCGAGCACCTGGTGACGGCCGGCCCTGAGCGCCAGTATCAGGAGACGTCCAGCTTCCACCAGCACCAGGAGAGGCACGAGACCTCGGGGGTCCAGTCAACACCCATCGGGATCCCAAACCACGGGGACCACATCGGAGCAGGCGGGCGGCTCTTTCGCGACCAGATCTCTACTCCAGGTGGAGTCTCACTATCCGCCAGCGCTCCGAGAGCGAACGGTTTCGGCCCGTGGGCGATCGACAATTTCAGTGGTTTCTGGCCCGACCTCAACGCCAATATGTTCCCGAGCAGCGGCGTTACTTTTTCTTCTCCACCGTTGGCAGGTCAGCAGTGCCTGCGGGACCTTCACCGCAGTATGGGCGAGTCTTCGCTCTTCATGGCGCCGCCATCTTCCTCTGTGTTCGCAAGCCAGCCCAACATCAACGACCTGCTCAATGACATGCTATCAGCACACCAGCTACACAGCAGTAACTTCGGCTTCCCGAACCTGTCCTCCATGTTTCCCGTGAACTTCCCGCCACCGCCAGATGTCACTGGGCTCTTCAACAGCGGAGGTGCTGACGTGTTCGGCGCTACCAGCATTGCCATTGGTAGGCGTCAAAATACGACAACTACTACACCATCACCAGGGGCTGACACGATAAACCCCACGACGCCTTCCCAGACTCACCGCACGGTGATCAACATCCCGATCCGGCACCAGCGACAGGACGTCAGCAAGAACGGCCCAGCAGCGTTCCCTGTGGAACCAGATGTTCCCCAGAAGGGTCGCCCTCAGGGTAAAGGCGACTATGATTTCCTCGACTGCCACCACCGGCGATGCCAAAGCCCAGGCGGGAATTCCTCGAGTCGCCGTGAAAACGACAACCAGCGTCTGAAACGCTGCACGACCGATCAGAACCACAACCCCTGTAGCAGAATAGACGGAATTCCCCCGTCTCCGCATAGCAGGCCTAAAAGCTCCACCCCAAACGTGTTTTTCATGGAGAGAAGGTCGTCGGCCACGCCCACTTTAACGTCTCCGGCCACGCCTCCTGTGACTCCGCCCACTCAGAGCGGCAGGGAGAGCCGGCAGAGAGAGACGTCCATGTCGCTGTCCTCCAGCTCGCCGTCCGACTCCCCGCAAACCCCGCTCAGACTTCGCCGCTGGCCGAGTGACTCCGGCCTTCTTTCCAGGCAACCGCCGCCGCACTCGAGCCGCTACCAGAGGAATCAGCAGCAGCAGCAACAACAACAACACAATCATTATCAACCACCATTACCACCACAACATCAGCGCTACCACCGCCCTCCCTCTCCACCCTCAGGCTCTGCCAGTAACACCCTGTCTTCCACGGCATCCTCATCCGCATCCTCAACTCTACCGTCCTCTTCCACCTCCTCGGACCCCGAGGCTCGAACCCACACCGCGTGCTTTCCATCCGAAGGCGTGAGCAGCGGGACTGAAGATAGCGCTGCGGCTGATTTTGCCGATGTCAGCTACTGGCTCGCCAGAATGCAAAGGTAAAAGAAAAAAAATGATTGTCCTTAACATAAGCCATAACCGCTGCCATTTCTTTATAGCGACAGCTTCCCACTAAAAACCAGACTGTCTTGAGTGGAAATGGAAGACGAAGCTAAAGGTATGCGGAGGGGCAAACAACGTCTGACAAACAGAAACTTCAAATGTTATTAATGTTACAGCAATAACAAACTATGATATTTATCACGTATTGTTTAATACACGTTTCCCTTCCGATAATTTAAAAAAGAAAGGCTGAAAACATTATATTTAAATGCTTCTTTTTGAATCCTGTAGTCAACCTGGCACGTAAAGTTTTATGGCCTAATCATGCGATAGAAAACAGAGGAGAGCCGTTTCAGATCTAAGAGATCCCTTGGATTAGGAAATCGTTTGATAGTAAGACAGGTTTCGAGAAAATGTGTGTGGCCAACGTGCCTGTGTGCGCATAAAAAATGCTCTCTCTCTCTCTCTCTCTCTCTCTCTCTCTCTCTCTCTCTCTCTCTCTCTCTCTCTCTCTCTCTCTCTCTCTCTCTCCCTCTCCCTCTCTCTCTCCATCTCTGGCTATCTCTCTTCGCTCTCTGCCCCCCTCTCTTTCCTTCTATCTACACACAAAAAGCCTAGACCTAGCCTAGTGACAAAAGCTCCACCGAGATCCACCAAATTATGTGCTGCCCTGCAATCCATATAAACATCGCCTATATTTTCCATTTGAAGAGTCAGCAAAATTCACGTATTCTTTGAATAACCTCACGTCCTATAATGTATGTTTCTCTAAGAACAACGCTCGTGTAATAACCACGAAGGTGCCCTAGATGGCACTCGAAACTCGAACCTCGGACCTTATGCCGATCAGTACGAGCCCAACACACTGGACTACTGGCTATTTTAGGCACCGCACACTCCATATAATGTTTGCCAAACTTAAGAGACGTAAGTGCATGATGTCTGGAGAGATAAAAGTTTCAAGGCAGGTGAAAAGAAGCTGAATGGTGGACTTAGAGTGCAGTCCGGAGATTATACCTGAGAGTTTGATCTGAGTGCAGTCTTTGTCTACTCACGTTAATGTTTGCTCTCTCGCACCCTCTCTCTTTCTTTCTTTCCTTCTCATTCTCTTTCATTCACTCTCTCTTTCACTCTCTCTCTCTCTTTCTCTTCACTTTCTCTCTTGTTCACTCTTTCTTTCACTTTCTCTTTCTATATCGCTTTCTCTCTCCCTCTCTCTTTCACTTTCTTTCTCTCTTCCTCTTTCACTCTCTCTCTTTCACTCCCCCTCTTCCTCTTTCATTCACTCTCTCTTTCACTCTTTCTCTCTCTCTCTCTTTCTCTAATTACTTACCCTCCTTCTCTCTCCCATTCACTATCCCCTACTCTTTCTTACCTCCATCTTGTTTATTTTTAAACGTGTTTATTTTTAAGGTGAACGTTTGAGTTCGTGGTGAGTGGATGGAAATGGTTTGAAGGGGGATGGGGGGTAAAGAGAGTGAGAGATATTGGGATAGAGATAAATGGATTGAGAGAGAGAGAGAGGGGGACAGAAAAAAAGAGAGAGAGAAAGAAAGAGATGTGGTGTTGGTGGATTCATAGCCATACACTGAATTCTATGTGCGTGGCCTCTAAAAGTCCCGGGTTCAGACCTCGATCTAACTGCCCATGGTTCCTATGGATTCCGTCTTAATTGATCGTCTATGTCAGAAGTTCTGGTATCCTCTCTCTGACGTCAGGCTTGCGGTCTATCGTTGCTTTGGTATCCCCCTTTGGGAACCCAGGAAATATTCATCTAGGATACCTCTTCTCTCCCCTATTTGTGTCAATATAATGTGCCCTGATTGTATACCGTCTCTTTCTCTGTGTGTCAGCATGTGAATTTGTTTGACGTTCATCTTAGGATCTGTCCGCCATATGGATGGTTGATAACGTTGGACGTTAAGCAGCCAACAAACCAACCATAGTTAATTTCTGTTTTAAGGGGCTTGGTATGTCAGCTTCTTGGCGTTGATTATATGCGTGAGATCTTAGAAAGTTATGCTGGTAAACATCACCTGGGATGTGTTGAGTGGTTACTGTTAGTGGTGGAGCATAGGCTTACTATTATCAAGGTTCGTGGTTCGATCCCACGATCGGAACAATTAATGTGACCAGTTGAGATAGAAGCCCTGGTGCTCTCGCTCATTCTCTGTGTGGCAGCATATAAAACTGCCTTGGGACCCGTCCGCGATATTGCCTCGAGTTGCTAAGGTCGGACACCAACCTTTACCTTAATCTTTGTCTTTTGCTTTGTCTTTTACCTTAATCTTTGTCTTTTGCTGCGGTACCTCTTCTGTCTTAATGAGTAAATCTCATGGACGCTGAACAGATTAGACTTGGCCCACTGCTTTACGACCTCCGTGATAACCGTGGAAATGTCAGCTGATTTTCTGGGGGGCTTCTTGTATCTGTCACTTCGTGTTGGGTGTCTGTTGTTGAGTAAACCAGATTCGTCTCTGCGCTCTTGTGGTTTTACCCTTAATTCCATTCTTTCCCGTGTGAAACCTGTTTCTCTTGGTATTACATATCCAGATCCAGTTTTCATAATGAAGACTGTATTGTGTGTTGTTGTTGCTGTCGTTGTTGTTGTTGTTGTTGTTTTGTGTGTGTGTGTGTGTGTGGTTTTTTTTGTTGTTGTTTATAAATGGTTTATATATATTATTTTCTACTCACTTTCGAAGACCAATCACTAATAATATTTTACCTGAAAATTTAATAATTCTATGAAGGCCAACTGAAGGTATTTATAAGCCGTTCCCTGACACGCATCTCAGCCAGGAACATAATTTATTATAGCTCGTGTTTGGGTGTGTATGATGCCAAATCCAAAACAGCACAGCCATTTCGAAGCTACATACCCCATTACCGGTTTCTTAATACACTCGTCACTGTATCCAGCTCACACACACAAAAATGGCCGTATTATTCAGCGCCCAGATTGAGAAAAAACAACAACAAAAGGTTTGAAGCTATATACTGGTTGACTAATACACGCATCTTGCTCACCAAAAAAATGGCCGCGTTGTTCATCGCCAACGCTGAGAAAACAAGGCGTTTTCTTAAAGAAACAAATACACATTAGAGGATTTGTTTGGCAATGTCACAACGAAGCTCAGCAGAGGGAGAAGAAAAGAAGAAAAAAAAAGGGGGGTGGATGCGAGGGTAGACATATGGTTTTCAGGATTTTGATAATCTCAGATCTTCCACAGTTCTATGTGTTTTTATCCTGGCCCGGGGTGGTAAATGATAGAATTGACCCTCTAAACTAGGCAAGATGGCGCCCGTGGAGAAACCAGGGGTGTCCGTGCAGTTTACGCGACTGGGTATTCCCGGTGTGGCAGCCATTGTGGCGAGCAATATTGATGCGAAAGAAAAGGGATAAATAAGTCTTTTTGTTTACACAAGTTGATGGGTTCGGCTTTAAGGGGAACCCGGCGATAATGGTGAGTGATGTTTCCCTCTCAGCTGAAATAAAGTGAGCGATAAACAGTTGTATATACACAGAATAAGTGCGCTCCGAAAATAGCCCTGTTTGACAGTCGGGCCTTTCACTTTATTTCCTCTTATTTTGTTTATCCGAGCTAGATGGCTGTACTCCATAGTTAATCTATACATTCAGACCACAGACCCCCCATTGTTGCTCAAGTGGGAATGCCATTTTGGTCGACAATGGTGAACGTTTAACTACTTTTTACTTTTTACTCTCGACAAAACTTACCTGTCTAGAAGACACAACAAATGGAAAAACTCCCGGGAGAAGTTTTGAGATAGCTCGGAGTTTCGAATCTGGGTTTGTGTGTGTGTGTGTGTGTGTCTGTGTGGGAAATAGAGAGAGAGAGACAGAGAGAGAGAGAGAGTAGAGAGAGAGAGAGAGAGAGAGAAGGGTATAAAGAAAGAGATATGGCCGTGAGAATGTGGCTCAGTTTATGGTAGCGTTATACCAAAGGGAATTACTCACTTATAATTGTTTTCGTTGTTTAAGAGTTTCCCTTGCGGGCGAGGCGCGCGTCTCAGCGTGCCAGTGCAGTCCCTGTCTTTGACACGACTGTAGATGTCACGGGCGAGTCATGGGTTTGGTAATCCGCGGTGGCAGTGAGTCTCGGCATGTCGCGAGGCGATACGTCATGTACCACACCGGCTAGAGCAGTAAGACGGTGGATGTTATGCTGCTAAGATAATGGGTGGTATACCGCCTGCGCCTTACGATGGTTGGTGTTATACCACCTTACCTTAAGATTGGTGATGCTATAGCGCCTTGCTTTAAGATGGTGGGTGGTATACCACCTTATCTTAAGATGGTTGGTGGTATAGCGCCTTGCCTTAAGATGGTGGGCGGTATACAATGTGTTCCGCCTTAACTTTAAATGGTTTATGGTATACCGCCTGACTTTAAGATGGCTGGTGGCATTCCGACTAAACTTAAGATGGTATGGGGTATTTCGCCTTACCTGAAGAAGGCTGGTGGTATTCCGACTTACCTGAAAATGATTGGTGGTTTTCCGCCTTTCCTTAAGATGGTGAGTGTGGGGTGGTAATTCGCCTTACCTTAGGATAGCTGGTGGTATTCCGCCTTACCTTAATATAGTTGGTGGTATACTGCCTTACCTTAATATAGTTGGTGGTATACCGCCTTACCTTAAGATGGTGGGTGGTATGCCATCTTACCTTAAGATGGTTATATCACTAGGCTGTACGATGGGGGATTGCGGGTGGATAGTATACTAGGTAGGTGGTGCACCGTCATAGAGCTGCCAACCACCCCAAGAAACTTACTAAAATGTACACTCTGAGGGACTGTTAGGCTATTTTTGATCTAGTGGGACATGTATAATATATCAAACTGAAGCATGAGTCCTGATATCCCTGCACTGCCTCACGTGTTAATTTGTCCAACATTGTCATGGGGGCCCGTCGCCGTGTAGGAATCTCCGTACGAACTTAGGAGACGTTAAAACAACGAAAGAGCTTCTCTCATACGAATAAATTAGATAGGCTGATTGTGTTGACGACTTGGTCCAAAGGTAGAGCGCGCGGCTTCTGATGGGAAGCTTGCAGGTTCCATTCCCGCTGAGGTCGCATCATTCTTTCTTTATTGGTTGGCTCTATGTCACTGCTATGATATTTACCTACCAAGTCAAAGGTATCTTGCTCTCTCTCTCTCTCTCTCTCTCTCTCTCTCTCTCTCTCTCTCTCTCTCTCCTTGGTCCCGATGCCAGAAGGCCTCTTCATGAAGAACCCAGGAGGCGTTACACAAAAAAAGATCTTTGTTTTCTTCTACCGAAGACTAAAGTTGAGGATATACCGCCAGCCCACGAGACGGTACATGCTACAACATCATCTTAATGGTCGAAAACTGCTATGCTGCTCCCGGCCTTATAATGAAAACACATGAGCCCAATATTATATGAGTTGCTCACAAAGATTGAAAGAGCTATGAGGATTAAGTGTTTTTGTTTTTATTTTGTTTTCCGTTCCCTTTATAGGAAGAGCGGATGGATCAGAAATTAAATTAGTGTTAATGATCTTGATGAAAGCGCGACTCTGTCTATGTGTGTGTGAGAGAGAGAGAGAGAGAGAGAGAGAGAGAGAGAGAGAGAAAGTGAGAGAGTCCTTTGGATTATTTTTAAGATAATCTTGGTTTTGTTCTTGTCTGTCCGCCTTTCTCTCTTTTTGTCTCTCCCTCCCTCTTTCTCTCTCTCTATATATATCCATATTTATATATCCCTCAGTGTCTCGCTATTTGTCTCTGTCTCTCTGTCACCCCCCCCCCCCCCCCTCCTTCCTCTTTCTCTCTCTCTCTCTCTCTCTCTCTCTCTCTCTCTCTCTCTCTCTCCTCTTCCCGTCT
>RQTK01000105.1:218821-223474 GCA_003991915.1 Elysia chlorotica | reverse complement strand
TCTCTCTCTCTCTCTCTCTCTCTCACGCACTCTCTCTCTCTCCACCCCTTTTTGTTCCTTCATGACGCTAAATTTTACCCACATTAATTTGCAATTCTAAAAATCTTTTAATGGTGAATATCATTAAAGCAAACCCGTTATAATCATGCTGTGTGTCAACACTGCGACACTGCATTTTTAATCTCGATTTTTGCTCCACTGTTATGTCAACATTGCAATGAAGCGCCTGTGGCACTTTTGTCGGAGTGTTTACCTTCATGCACAAAGGATGCTTCTTTGAGCTTTTGAGCCTCATTTCAGAAGGAGAGTTAAATTGGATTCTAATGCAAACCAATATTGAAAACAACATAACAAAAAACAACCAAAAAACGCACCACGTAAATATAACTAATAAAAATCAGTATTATTGTTCCATAATTTTTTTTAATACACATGCTTTTTTTCACCATGATTTACACGAAGATAGTCTATAGATTTGTTTTGATATTGACAATTTTTAAAGTATTTGTCAGGAGATAAATGTTAATTCTATGAATGTCTCATAGAAACAGTATTATTTTAGTGTTAAAAGAAAAAAAAACGCATAAACAACGCAAGAACGTTAACCAGACACCGCCCCAGGTGTTTCTCGAGATCGTGGCATCAATCACATACTTAGAGCCAGTCATGTTGGTGTTTTGATTTCTTGACGTCTACATTCAGCAGTAATTAGGATAAATCGCATACGAGCTCCAAGACTGAAGTCTGGGAAGTTTTTTTGTTTGCGTGCTGCCAAAAAGTGATAGCGATGAGAAACACGAGTGTAAAACTTTTGTTTCTTTAATCAGCTGCTCACATTTTACGTGCACTAGAATTATACTAAGAAATGACCCGCCCATTATGAAAAATGTGGCCTTCATGGAGAATCGAACTTCTGAGCCTTATGATTAATGTTTAGGAACCACGCGCGCTCTAGCTATTGAGCTTTCTCGTACCCCACCCCTTGCCACTCCACTCCAGCTTTTCATTGTCATCCAACAAAGGATGAATGACATTCAAAGGGCGTTTCTCGTGCACATAAAAATCTAAAAGCCCCATACGTATACGCCTTATCAGACTCCTTTTACAAATGAAAAGTGTTCATTAAATTGTATAGTAAAGAAATTAATTAGCTGGAAAATTAAATTTAAAAAACATTAATAGATTTAAAAAATATAGCTATTACCTACAGTTGTAAACGTGATTTTAATGTAAACATAATCTGGGACTAAATCTAAATTTACATCCAAGTCTAAACATCAATGTACATCTAAATCTTAATGAGCGTGAATTGAGAGCATTGTTAGAATACACCTGTCCACCGTATCATAATGACATGCGCCCTCGGTGCCTTCGGTTCCTACGACAATATTGAATAGCCATCATACCAACCATGCGCTGGAGGCGTGCTTCTAGTCTGTAGGTTGGCATGGCAACCTCCGGAAGTAAATTAAAGTGAAGTTTCTGAGGAAGATTGAGTGGGTTACGTGCGAACAGCTAGCGACTCGGTGCCTGCCAGTAAGTGAGGTGGCTGGATGGGTGGACAGGTTAAACAAAGGCCAGGGTGCCATTAGGTTCAGATATCTGACTGTAGCTCGTATCGCATATCGCAGCGCTAGCCGCTTCTCTCTCTCTCTCTCTCTCTCTCTCTCTCTCTCTCTCTCTCTCTCTCTCTCTCTCTCTCTCTCTCTTCTCTCTCTCTCTCTTCTCTCTCTCTCTACCTCTCTCCTGTTTGCTCTTCTTTTTCAATTCCTTCCTTCACTTTTCACAGTCTTCCTATAATAGTCATTGAGGAGACTCGTTGTTGTCAAAATGGATTCTTTGAGAAATATTATTTCGGTTATTAGTTGCTACTCTAATTTTTAAATAATTAAAAGACTTCCGGTGTGGGAATTCACCCATGCAATATGGAAAGTGTTAACCTCTAAACAAGCATTTATGTATTAATTCATATAATTCCTTAAGCGTATAACATGCAGCTACAAAAGTTGTTGACTATTCGTGTAAGGAAATTGTTCAGGTTTATTTTCAATCCCTGCTTTAACCTGAACTTTTTACTATCACGAATAATCAATTTCCATAAATACATATTTAATTGTTATACACTTAAGGAATACACTTATGCGCGCGCATTCATTCCTCGTGCCCTGGTGGTGAGAGCGACACAAATACTTAGCGCCATCTTGGCTGCCATGGTCATCAGGATGGCGCCAACTCTCTGTCTGCTAATGAACAGTTCCTTGCGCCATTGTCACATGGTTCATCTTGATTGATTGTACATTTGTAATTATCAGAATGGGCGTTCGTACATCTTGCGTAGTCAAGCGGTCACTGGTGGTATCGGTTACTTGCATATCAGTTTTAATTATCACTTGGTTGAAGCTGAAAATAACTTTTTGAAACGCTGAGAGAGCAAGAAAGTGTAAAGGAAGGAGGGAGAGGGGAAGGAAGGGAGAGAAGAAGAGAGAAAGACAGAGAGAAGGGAGGCGATGAGGGGGAGGAGGGTATAACTGTCAACTGCCTGCGCACTTCGAGTTTGTAAGGCCAAGATTTCAATACTTATAAAAAAAAAAGTTATTTCGTGGGTGGGTCTTAATTTTTTTTTATTTATGGTAATGATTCCCTGACTCTCTATATAATTATGCCAATCTCCCTCCGTCGCTCTCTCTCACTCTGTCTCTCTCTCTCTCAAACTATATAAATATCTTATCCCTCGCTCTGTCCATTCCCCTACTTTCCTTTCTAATTTTCCGGAATCAGACTTAGAACATCACGGGAACATTACTAGTTAGAGAAGAAGAAATAATGATAATAAAAGAAAATTAAAAGCAAAGAAGTAGAAGTAGAAGAACTGCAACATTAAAGTGTAAAGAGAACTGTGCTCCCGGCGTTATTTTATAAGTAGCCTTGTGTGTATAGCGCACGGTATCTCAATCTGTAGTAGGCACACATCGTGAACCATCATCTTTTTGTTTCTGTGGGGAACTGGGTGTTGTTCTACTGGTTGCGTGATTGGCAGAATAGGCTGATTTAAGGAGGGATTTTCCTGGTTTGGCGGTTTTGTTTTTCGCTCCTGGGAGACGTTAAACCTAGAGAAAGAGACTTACAGGATTATTTTTTTTCAATTGTTTTCTTTGTTTCTACGCGTCTGTGCGAGTTTCAAACAGAAGGGAGAGGGGGAGACACACAGATACAAATAGAGAGACTGATACAGAGAAAGTTTTTTGTTGTTGTTTTATTATTATTTTGTAATCCTCTTACTTTGCAATGGAAGAGGTTCGTGTGTAGATCATACAGGAATGATTTTTTTCCCTCGTAGTAATAGTAGTTTATGGTGATGATATCTAGTTCTCTGTCCTCTTTCTCTTTCTCTCTCCCTCTCTCTATCTCTCTCTATCTCTCTCTCTCTCACCCACATCTTGTATGTTCCGGCCTTGTCGTTTACCATATATATACACCCCTACGAAACAACACCAAGAAGCCTTGATGACATCCATCCATTATTTTAATAAGGATTGATGTTGAATAAGTATTGTTATGTGGGTTATTTGGGTTTGAACTGGGAGCTCAATGGATATCACTTCCCCGGTGTATGTCCTTGGGAGTCATTAGACATATTATGTGGTGAAGTGGTGAAGTGGTGAAGATAGGGATTGAGGGGTAGGGGGAGTGATATAGAGATAGAGACAGAAATAGACTGAGGCAGAAAGACAGAAGTAGATAGATGGATAAATTAAGAGAGAGAGAGAGAGAGAGAGAGAGAGAGAGAGAGAGAGAGGGAGAAAGAGAGGAGATAAAGTACATTACGTTTTATTATATTAGGCCCAGGTCGAAATCATCTTAACCTGCAGCGATACCTGATATGAAATGCCAGAAAAGAGTCTGTAGTTCACTTTTTCTGGAAAGAAAAAAAAGAGAGGGGATGGAGTTGGGTCAGTACGATCCGCACAGTGTTAAATTATCTTTTAATATTTCAACGGTTTCGCCAGACGAAAGACAATGGTAGATTTTCTGTTTGCTGGATATTAAATTTTTGAGAAAAACACTCAATCAGGCCGCATGGTTTCTGTTTGGTATCTTTTCTACCCCCGTCCACAATATAACCTATATAGTGCTGATAAAAAAATAGAGAGGATGGAGTTAGGTCCGTACAATCAACTTGGAGTGAAATTATCTTTTTATATTTGAACCGTTTCGCCAGACGAAAGACAATCATGGTAGATTTTCTGTTTGCTAGTTATTAAATTCTTGAGACAACCACTCCTATCACTAGTATCAGGCAGATTGGTTTATGTTTGGTATCTTTTCTAACCCCCTCCCCCTCTCTCTCCCTCTCTATCTCTCTCTCTTCTCTCTCTCCTCTCTCTCTCTCTCTTCTCTCTCTCTCTATTTTTTCTATCTCTCCACCAACCCAACCTCCGTCGAAAACAACCACCTGCAGAGTTATTTGTACAGTTTAATCAAGCTGGTGATGCTCCCTGCATCGCTGTGAGTTCTGTGACAATAGACAACCCCGCCCCGGGGAACAATACTGCTGTGCTGCACTTTGCATGCAGCAGAGGGAGACAGAAAGTGATGCAGTGCGTGCAGACCCTGGTGTTCGCTGCTTTGTGAAGTTGGTACTGCTGCTGCAGG
>RQTK01000105.1:196321-213821 GCA_003991915.1 Elysia chlorotica | reverse complement strand
TTTTGCTCTTCTCAGAGCGACCTTGACTATGACGTCATGTAATACAGACATTGTAACATTCTAATAGAGGAAATGCCTATCCAGAGAGTCAACAATATTTTGTCGTGTGTGATGGCATTTTGTTGGCTTCCCTGATTCCAAGTTTAACTAGCCTGTTGTTATTGTGGACTTTCAGACCCGGCCCAACCAATAGTTGTTACAGAGGGACATGGCCCAACCCATTTGGGTGGAGGGCTGGCTCCCTTCTGTAGGCGTAGGCCGTGAGGCATATATATATATCTGTTGTAACACGCATTCTGATATAATAACATTTATCTTTGTCCTTTACTCCTTACTACATGTCTATATCAGTCTATCAGACTAATCTATCTATTTATCTATATCTGTGACCCTAACTTAACTTTCTATTTCTTATCTTTCTTCTTTGAGGATTATGAAACGTGGCGAGAGGGAAAGGGGGGGGGTATGTCTTTTTGAAGCAATCAGGCGTGACGGGATTAGCGGTAGTAAGAGGGGAAGAGAAAGAGATAGAGAAAGCTTATCAGTGGTGTCTTCAACCTTTTCCGAAGACTGACTGACTTATGATGACATTACACTGAAATAGTGTGGAGTGAGAGTCTTTCTCGAAATAACTTTTGTTTAACGTATGTGTGTGTGTTTACCCCTTCTTTTTTTTCATCCAAAAATGAGATGGCGAATGAAACAAACAAAACGTCTGAATTTTACTGCCATTCGTATCTACGGTTCTGTAGACACCACAATATCAAGGATGCTATAATTGTAAGTATACCACAGAAATCTCTGCCGTACATCATACTCGACCTCCAATGGTTCGTCGATAAAAATCGATTCAATGATTTAGTGAAAACCCATGGGCTGTCATCGCGCAGTATGGCATGTAGCGGGGTTATAGCCATCGTTACTCAACTCCTAGGGGTTTTACGGTGATTCTACAGCGACTCAAAATACTCTGTGTAAAACATTGGGCGAAAGATGGTTCAGCTTTTTATTATTTTTTATTCCTACCACTCCACCTGTATCTCCTTTTTATTCTTCTTCTCTATCGTCTCTTTCTTCTCCTCCTGCTCCTTCCTCTTCTTCTTCTTCTTCTTCTTCTTCTTCTTCTTCTTCTTCTTCTTCTTCTTCTTCTTCTTCTTCTTCTTCTTCTTCTTTATCCATCTCTGCTTCTATTTCACAATGCTTCCCTCCAATACTCTTCTTTTTTGTGCGTGAATCCCATTGTTTCTTTCTCTGTAACCTCCCTTTGTATCCGTGCCTCATGAGGAAATCCAATTCATGACTGTTTGCATTAACCTAATTAATGGTCATTGTTGAGAAAGATTGATAATGCTCCGCTGGCAAATATCAGTGACATTTAAGCGCTTTTGCTCAGAAGATAAATTTGAATAGGTTGTTATTGCTTCAGTGTCTTGTAATCGATGGCATCAATAGTTATAGATTCGATATTCATAATGCACCGCTGTGGAGGGCCTCCCTTATAAAGTAAAGCCAACGCCAACTACAATTTAGTTATGCACAACATTACACTGCATGTAGTCAAGAAAGCTCTGCTCTGATCAACAAAGAATATTAGAAATATCCATTCTGATATTCCACTGTTGGCGTTTCCAGGTTTGACATGATATCGAAGTAAAACTTATTGGTATAGTGCGAGCCGGACGCAGATGTTGAGTTGAGTTGGTAAAACGTCCAACATCGGCAATCGCATGTTTATACAGTACTATTATATATACGAATTATAATAGCTAATTAGCCCTAGGTTGGCTTTATGTCGTTACGGCCACTGAGAGCGACGGTTTAGAGCCGACGTGTGGATCATACGGGGCCTGCGAGATTGTCCAAAACTCCAAAATTGTTGCCTCTGAAATACTATAATCATAAAATGGTGATACATTGCGATGCTTGAGGGACGATGCATTTTGGTTGTTTTGTTCATTGGTTGGTTTTTAACATCCAAAGTCAGGAGCTAGGGAATATCCTAGGTTAGAATATTGGGGCTTATTAGCAGACCGACTGGTAGGATCGGTGTCAGTCTAATGTGACCGGCTGAAATAGGAGTCATGGTCTCCCCACCCTGTCTCGTGTGAGGCAACACATACAATTGTCAGACGTCAGTCTTGGGGTCCGTCCACAATATAGCCTGTACAGTGCTAATGTTGGGCGTTAAACCAACTCAACTACAACTTCAGACTATAACATTATAATGGGGTTTGTGTTTTTTGCTTAGGGGCGCAGTAGCGCTGTATTTAGAGCATTGGCTTTCGTCGCAGAAGGTCCGTGGATCAAACCCCTGATCTGACGGGCGTGTTTTTTTTTCCTATTGGTTTGGTCGATGCCAGTATAATGTGACCAACCATGTCCTGGGTACCCCACCCTTGGTGTCCCGTCGCCCTATATGATCTTTATAGAGACCTGGGAGCTTTGCTTTCTATTACCATAGATTTATTTTCTTTCTGCTTATTTGTAGAACATCATGCGTGACATGTAACTGAGCTCTTTGTCTCTCTCTATGGATAGTGTTATTTTAATCTGTCTCCACGCAATAATTAAAAGGCATTCCGCATAAGTCCTGGCCTTTGTAATCTGTGGGTGTTTAAATCTACATGAATGTTGATTTTAACGCGGCTTATAAGTGAGTGTGTTCTCTTTATCTGTGAAATAATAGCAAAATAATCTATCTTGGAAGCCTTAGATTTTGTGGAGAGGTTTTTATTTTATCAGGTACAGAGTAGAAGAATCTTAAGCGTTTATTTTTTGTTTGTTTGTTGTTATTGTTTGTTATGTTTTTTGTTTTGTTTTGTAATGTTTTGTTTGATTTATTGTTTCTTTGGCGGTCGTGTTTGAAATGGGACATTGATTAGAGAAATATTAATCGTTTTATTTTGTTTATTTCTTTGTCTTGTTGTATTTTTTTGTGTTTTGCTTTCTACGAGCTACAGCTACAGCAAGGTACTACAGGTTTTGCAATCCTCTTGGCGTTAACGGATGACGGAATCCCGCCTCTTCGTCGTGGGAGTTTTTGATCTCTCATTGGCTACGTAGGTCAAGGATAGAGCGATGATTGGACGCGGTGCAGATTTCCTTACCCTTGCCTTCGTTATCACAAGGCCTCCACTGCGTGTGGAATGACTTTGCGTTTTGTGAGTCAACTGGGGCGTGTCTTGATCATGATGCACCCAGGAATTCAAAAATTTTTTAGATGTTTACCCTCTCAAACAAGATTGAGCGCTAAGGTGAAAGAAAGCACGCCAGATTCTAGATTTAAAGAAACGAAGATAGAAAAAGGGAGGAAAGATAACAAACAGCACAAAAAAACATGCACGCTTAGATATAAGAAAATAAGATGAGGATAGAAGAGAACCATTACTAAAGATTGTGTCACTTGGATTTCAGCGACTGAATTGACACAGAGACGAATTACTCAGGACACGGAATCTGATGATTCAGTACTCAGAGATTGTGTCACTTAGATTTCAGCGTCATCAGCTGCCTCTGTTATGACATGATACAGTGTCGAATGACACATCACTAAAAATTGTGTCACGCATATCTTGGTGCCTGACCACTATGATTTGAAACATTGTCGAATGACTCTGCCACTTAAGATTGTGTCACTTAGGTCTCAGTGTCAGTAGTTGCTTCTGCTATGAAATGACACAGTGTCGAATGATGCACTGCTATTATATAGATTGTGTCACTCACAACTCGGTGTAACTGGCTGCTTCTATTAGAAATTGACACAGCGTCGAATGACTCATTACTAAAGTTTTTTTCTCTTCAATTTTAGTGTCACTAGTTGCCGATCCATTATGATCTGACACAGTGTTACCGTTGTTTGATTGAATGCTAATGGTGATAGAGTTAAAGCAATCGATATACTCCACAGCAGTTGAAAGGCGAGTGATCATTATGAAGCTTTCAGTAGTAATTAAACTGAAGTGATTGTTTTGATTTACACTTTCTTTTACATTGTTTTACTTTTTCTCATTTTAAGGCAGTCATAATACAAAGTGTATCAGCAGCTTAGAGTTTTTGTTTTGTTTTTGTGTTTTGTTTTGTTTTTTTTTTTGTTTGTTTTTTAGATCTATTTCTCAGCTCAATATTTTCCAGATCCTTGAGTAATCCGTGAGCAAATGAAAGCGCGATTTACAACCTCCATCTCAGGTCATAATCTCAGCGTGATGTAGCCGTGGTTTGAAGGCATAAACTGGGCTTGTGGGTTCTCTTTTTTAATGTCTCCCTGGTTTTCAATCTCCCTCTCTCTCTCTCTCTCTCTCTCTCTCACTCTCTCTCCCTCTCTCTCTCTCTCTCTCTCTTGCTCTCTCTCTTCTCTGAACGCATTTTCTCCCTATGTTCCCCTCTCTGTTTCTGTCTCTTTCTATATCTCTATGTTTAACGTTTCCTAGGTTTCCCTGTAGGGAAGAACGACAAGAGAGACACACTACTCTTTCTCTCTTTCCCTCTCTCTCTCTCTCTCTCTCTCTCTCTCTCTCTCTATCTATCTATCTATCTATCTATCTCTCTCTCTCGATCTATCTCTGAGTGGATCCTTTTCCTTCCATCCCTCCACCCTCTCCGTAACCTTCTCACCTCACATAACGGTCCCTAGGTTTCCCAGTTAGAACCCTACATCATATCCACTGTCACATACTGTGTAAGAGATCCATAGTAAACAAACGAGGACAGACAGGTACGCTACCAGACAGGTGGATCCGTGCTGCCTAGTGCAAGGCCTCCCTGGCAACCGGTGCTTCGAGATCGATATTGTTTACACACGGATCGGGGGGCACTAGCATCGCATGAGTAGGAAGTGTACGATTTTCATGAGTAGGAAGTGTACGATTTTTCGTAAACCACACGTTAAAAGCTTTTGCATTGCTCAGGGTTGTCGGAAAGTTGTTCCACAGGGGACGTGAGGTGTTTCTGCTTTGTTTGTTTGTTGGTGTTGGTGTTGTTGTCGTTTTCTGTTTTCTTCTTTTTAAAGAAATCTTTACGTCAACGGTTTGCTATTGATCAAGGTTTTGAGATTTTGGTTGCAATGGTGGCATAACGGGCTTTTTGTGTGTGTTTTTGAAAGAAACTAGTACGATAATTGCATTAATCACGCTCCTGGTTGCTCTTACAGTAGAAGAAATTATTTTTTTTTATAACTATTGCGTTTTCTTTTATTTTTTTAGCTTTATGCAACCGTTTCGTCCATATGTGCTAGAAATAAAGAGGGGAGGAGAGGGTGGGCAGACAATAAATGTATCTAGTTATTTGAGCTTCTGATACATGCCTCACCTTTTTTCTGATTTTATTGTTCCCGCAAATTTTTCGCCTTGTATCTGCCAAGCCTTTTCAATTTATCTCTTCTCACGTCACTCTTTCTCTATCTTTCTCTCTCTCTCTTCTCTTTCTCTCTCTCTCCCTCTCTCTCTCTCTCTCTCTCTCTCTCTCTCTCTCTCTCTCTCTCACTTATTGTTTCTTTCTTTATCTCTCTCTCCCTCTCTTTTTTTTTCTCTCTCGCTCTATCTATTTATCTCCCACCTCCTTTCGAATGCAGTCAACGCCCTTGCTGCACGTGCGAAACTAGACCATCGTATGGTGTGAGTGTGTGTGTGTGTGTGTGAGCCTGTGAGCCTCACGCGGTGACCGTCGTGATAAGGCCTGACTCCTGTAGTACTACAATGCAATATTTTTCATTACAATAAACACCGGGGATGCTTTCATTGTGCGTGGGAGAAAAGCGATCGTGTGCGTGGGAGAAAAGTGATCGTTTAACAATGATAATTATAGCTCAGCTTAACTCCTTTACCATTGTATTTTTTTTTACTATCGACTTTCTGAAAGGCAGTGTTTTGTGAAGGTTGACGTTTTGCCGAGTCGTGTGCTTTTTATGCATGTGATTTGTGACCCTGTGGTAGAGAGACATCACCATTCTTTTGCCTTGACTGTGCTTGTGATTTAGATTTTTTTTATATTGCCAATAACAAATCGAAGTAGTTTTAGTCCAGTTTCGTTAATGGTGGTGGCCTTAAATTGGAAACGGTCTTTGGCATTGATTAATGATGGCGTATTGCTATTAATATCAGCAGCAGCATCAGCACATCATCGTTTTTATAATTTTCGTGAAATTGCTTGTTAATTATTTTTACCTTAGATACGCTGTCTTTAGTGCGGGCAATGCGTGAAAAAATAGTACAGCTATATAACTTACTGTTTCATTAGAGATGAAAAGTATTTTGCAACTCTTGCGCTTCCGTGCGTCTACAAGTTTAATTACTCTTACTGAAGTGAAGCCCTCGGAAAGTAAGCCACCTTAATTTCATTCTCTTTCTGTGAGCCAACATTCACGTGTGTTAAAGTTGATGGAGTCACAGTATTTTGCTGGCAATGCTCATGAAATCGCACTAGGTTTAGGGTTTTTCCGAAATTCATATCTTTTGAAACAATAAAAATAGAGTAAAAATGTTTGCAGATTTGAAAACTTCAGCTTTTTATCTTTATAATGAAATGTCTAATCACCACTTACATGTATGCCTACGGGATGATACTCCGTTGAGTTTACCGCGTCTGGATCCATTTCTGTTGACTGTGCTGGTTTTCGTTTAGCATGGCATGGCTGTGTAAACAGTTGACACAGTCAGACCTATCGTTAACGTTCGATTACTTCGTCACGGGATGCTTCACTGCCGTGCTGGGGTTTTAATTACATTTATGGCGTGTTTGAAGTGCGGTTTGTTTTGTGTTGTTATGGATTGATGATCAAGACTAGTATTGATTTTGAGCGTGTAAAATTAATGCTATTTGGCCTTGATCTGTGTTACACTATAATTGGCGGACGTTGCGATACAGCACTGGTTAAACTACAGATTATTCTTTTGGGAAAAAAAAAACTTTTCCTGGTGTAGTATGTGCTTTTTTGTTTGTTTGTTGTTTTTAAATTTTGGGATGTTTTATCCATCGTTCATCGTACATAGGTTGACTTATGCTAACATCCAAGCACGCTAATGTGATTTCGCGTTAAAGGCAATTTTGTTGTTGTTGTTTTTTAAACAATTTACTGTTGCGTTTTTAAATCAACATTCACATGTGTTTTAATCGTGTCTAGAGATACATATCTAATATAAATGATTATATTGTGCCGGTTTTCACCCTTTGCTAGGCATGTGTAAACAGTTAACACAGCCTGATCTATCATGAACGTTCGATTACTTCGTCACGGGATGCTTCACTGCCGTGCTGGGGTTTTAATTACCGTTACGGCGTGTTTGAAGTGCGGTTTGTTTTGTGTTGTTATGGATTGGTGATAAAGTATTGATTTTGAGCGTGTAATATTAATACTATTTGACCTTGATCTGTTTTACACTATAATTTGCAGACGTTGCGATACAGTTCTGGTTTACTACAGATTATTATTTTGAGGAGAACAAAAAATGTTACTGGTGCAGTATGTGCTTTTTTTTGTTTGTTTGTTGTTTTTAAATTTTGGGATGTTTCATCCATCGTTCATCGTACATAGGTTGACTTGTGCTAACATCCTAGCACGCTAATGCGTTTTAGCGTTAAAGGCAATTTTGTTGTTGTTTTTTAAACAATTTACTGTTGCGTTTTTAAATCAACATTCACTTGTGTTAGTTTAATCGTGTCTAGAGACACTTATCTTGTATAAATCATTACCTTGTGCCGGTTTCCCCCTTGCTAGGCATGTGTATACAGTTAACACAGCCAGAGCTATAGTGAACATTCGATTACTTCGTCACGGGATGCTTCACTGCCGTGCTGGGGTTTTAATTACCGTTATGGCGTGTTTGAAGTGCGGTTTGTTTTGTGTTGTTATGCTTGGATTGATGATAAAGTATTGATTTTGAGCGTGTAATATTAATGCTATTTGGCCTTGATCTGTGTTACACTATAATTGGCGGACGTTGCGATACAGCACTGGTTAAACTACAGATTATTCTTTTGGAGAAAAACAACTTTTCCTGATGCAGCATGTGATTTGTTTGTTTGTTTGTTGTTTGTTTTTATATTTTGGGATGTTTTATCCATCGTTCATCGTACATAGGTTGACTTCTGTTAACATCCTAGCACGCGTATGTGATTTCGCTTTATAGGCAATTTTTTTTTTTTGAAACAATTAACTCTTGCGTTTTTAAGTCAACATTCACTTGTGTTAGGTTAATCGTGTCTAGAGACACTTATCTTGTATAAATGATTATATTGTGCCGTTCCCAGCCCCCTTGCTAGGCATGTGTAAACAGTTGACACAGTCAGACCTATCGTGAACGTTAGATTACTTCGTCACGGGATGCTTCACTGCCGTGCTGGGGTTTCAATTACCATTATGGCGTGTTTGAAGTGCGCTTTGTTTTGTGCTGTTATGGATTGATGATCAAGTATTGATTTTATTTTATTTTTGCGTGTAGAATTAATGCTTTTAAACTGTGGTATGTGTTACACACTAAGTAACGAATGTTTCGATACAGGACCGGCAAAACACCTCACATTAGTGTGTAGGTTGACACAGTCTATACTTTTAATATTCGTAAAACTTGTTTTATGTTCCTTTTGTCTTTTCGATTTTTGGTTGGTTTCTACATCTATCGTAGTATACTGAGGAGAAGTTCGCATTATGTTTTTCCTATATTTGAAAACAACTAACCTTTGCGTTTTTCAGTCAATACGTATTTAAGCGACACACGCTGTGTCCGATTCTGCTCTGTGATTCTGTGTGTAATCGTAAAGTGATGAGCTAAGCCAATTTTTGGTGCCAAAGATAAGCACTAGAGATTCTCGTATAGATAGCTTCGTGTAAATAGACCCAGATTCTACATTGTACAAGGGGGCATAGTGTATGTATGTCATGTCAGTAACACAGCGACCCCGCCCAAATGTGAGCATCCCTCTATAGACCACAATTTATCTTTTTCATTCTCTCTCTCACTCACTTCCTCTTTCTCTCCCTATCTCTATGTGTGTCTGTCTGTCTGTCTGTCGGTCGGTCTGTCTGTCTGTCTGTCTGTCTGTCTGTCTCTGTCTCTCTCTCTATCTCTCTCTCTCTCTCTCTCTCTCTCTCTCTCTCTTTCTCTCTCTTTCTCTTGGCTCCCTTTTATATCAATCCAACTCTTTATTCTGTTCGTCTATCCATCAGAATGACGTTGTTGTTTTTTCTTGTTGTTTTTTCTTTATTCTTCAAGCCTCCTTGCCCTGACTATCTCACTGCGTTTCCACATATCCGTACAAGTCTGTATTTCCCCATACATACACATCCGTATATTATCTAGCTGTATCAAATTATCAACCCCTCTTTTATTACCTCTATCTCCCAATGTGTTATAAATTTACAATGGAAATTTTGCTGCGGCAGCACCACTGCTAGTGTCAGTGCTGACTTAAAACGCAACTAGCGTCATCGTTAGATTTAGAATGCAGGCACTATGAGTTGGCATAGTGAGGCGACACGCGACTTGGAAAGCACTCGCGCCTCTGTCATTAGGATACGGATAGAGCACTGTGACCAGATGGTCCGTCCACAATGTAGCCTGTATAGTGCTGATGTTGGACGTTAAACCAACTCAACAACAACCGCGACCAGATGGGTCGGCTTTCTAGTCGTCTTGTGTGCCTTTTCACTAGTAATGGTGCATGGTTTTAGGCTGATAACGCTAATGAACCATTGACGAAATAATAATGAGTATTATAATGAGTGATAGCTAGAATGCGGTTTGGCGGTGTGGTATCTAAGCGACAACTCAATGATGCAGATTTTGTAAATGAAAATAGTAAGAATTGAAGACGAGAGCGTCCATGAGAAATTGAAATTTAAAAAAAGCATTTCAGAAGGTTGTTGTTGTTTAGTTGGTTTAACGTCCAATATCAACACTATATAGGCTATTTTGTGGACTGGCCCCAAAACTGACGTCTGACAATTTTATGTGCTGCCACACAAGTTGAAAAAGAGAGTCATATAACATCTGTTTTCATTAGAGTGCACATTGGAAATATTTGTTTATCTCTTTTTCTATCTTTCCCCCTCTCTCCTCTTTCTGCTTCCTCTCTCTCTCTCTCTCTCTCTCTCTCTATCTTTATCTCTCTCCTTCGATATATCTGTCTCTATTCCTCTAAAAGCTGTCTCTAGCCATACATCTATTTCGCCTTTTATCTTTCATTGTTTTGGGACACTATCCATCGGGGCCTGTGTTTGAGCGTCCATATGAATTGATGACATGGTGTCGAAGACATGCACCCAGCCATGCTTCGCACATACATACATACATACATACATACATACATACATACATACATACATACAACCATGTATCTCCAACAATCTCACTTCAATACAGCGCCACCACCTCTGGGCTCACGTTGCCGACAAAGCAGTTGCACTTTGAGCGCGCTGAGTACACGAACTTTCATGGTCTAGAGTATCTGCCAATATTATAATATTGTGCCAAAAAGCACACTTCACTGTTGTGCATTTTCTTACAGTTAGTTCTTATTCAATATTGTAGACATTGATGAGTGTACCATCGGATTGCCTACCTGAGTATTAGGGCAATGTTTCGAGACACTTGTTTCGAATAGCGTTAATGGTAGTCATTCTCTTCAGGCGTTTGTTGCATGCTCGAGTTGTTCCGACCTTTTTTTTTAGTAGAGGAATTTCGTTTATTGTTTGAAGTTTTGTTTAAAGTAGGTATGTTGCGCAGTGCTGACTCCATGATTAAAGTTTGTAGATGAGTAGTTAGGTTGGCATGCATGCTACAGAGAAGTTTCCAACATCGCGCCAATTAAGCATTCTACTTGTGTTAACATTCTTACTGTAGTCTTTGATGAGTTGTTTGGTTGACTTGCATAATCTCCTATAGCTGCCAATATAACATTGCGCCAATAAAGCGCACTAATATACAAATATGCATCCTCTTACATTTTTTTCTGTGTCTTAATAGGAAGACTGATTGGAGAATAGATTGCAGATTTTGATGAGTTATTTGTTTGGTATGCATGTTACAGGGCTGCCAACATTGCGTCAACAAAGCGTACTACAAGAATGCATTTCCTTGCTTCTTTAAAAAGATATGACGAACTGGCTCAAGTGGTAGAGCGTTGGTCTCCAGATCTGAAGGTCCGTGGTTCGAATCTCACGATCGGCAGATTTATTTGTCCGATTTCGTCCCCTGTAACTGGTTGGGTCGGTGTCAGTATTATGTCTCTCTCTCTCTTTCTCAATCTATTTTCATCTCTCTCTTTCTCTCTCTCTCTCTCTCTCTCTCTATATATATCTATCTCTCTGCTTCTTACTGTTACTAAATATCTCTATCTATCTATATCTCTTTATTTCCCCCACCTCTCTCTTTCCGCATATCTCTCTATCTCTCTAATAGGCTCTTACACTAGTTACCACTGCACCAATACCAAGAGTGCATAGATGTAACCCAGTCCGCCACAGATACGAATCACTCTTACCCATCCTTTCACCTGTCTAGTCGTTCTGGGTGTTGCCCGCAAACAAAACAAAGACCCATAGAATTTAAAAGGTTAACTTATCTGGAGATGCCACAGACTGACAACTGAGGAGTAACTTGCCAAGTACATTATGATGTCTGAGACAGTGACTTTTGGAGGAGTGAGTGAGTGAGTGAGTTTGTTGGAGGAGACAATATGTCTTTCTGATAAAGGAAAATGTTTTTGAACGAATGCGCGTAGAGGACAGGGGGGCACAGACAGCGCCGAGAGATAGATATAGATAGAGAGAGGAAAACAGAGTATTCGTTCGACAAATGAGTGTAGATCTGTATGTACCTTTAACAGTCAAGCACTGCGATGCGCCAAGATACAAGAAACGTAGATCAGAATGATTCTGGTGATATCTGTAGGGTGGGCAGCCCTGTGTTGTGTTGTACAGTGGGCTGCAAGTGCATCGAGTCTACGGACGTATGAACATTGTACATGTATCAGATGGCGGTGATAAGCTTGTGCTGTGTTATAGAGATTCAGTGAAGAAAAAAGCGACATAGAGAGGAGAAAGAAAGAGGAAGATACAGACAAAGAGAGATATGTGAGAAACGAGGAGGGAAAAGAAGTGAAACTACCTGTTTAAAAATCGAAAGAAACAGAAAAAAATATTGAATACCGAAGTAATGCGTGGTGCATAGTGAAAGAGAATGAATGAAAGGGGCATGTAGGCAAGCATACATAGACAGACAAGAAAAGAGGAAGAGAGGGGAATGGGGCAGGTAATGGAGAAGGCAGGGTGGTGCAATACATAGGCTGTACAAACAAGAACCTGACGTATGAACAGAGAACCAGGAAGAGGCAAACTAGACCAGCGCTACGGAGAGAGACAGGGCGACAGTGAGATGTCAACAAAGCTTAGCAGCGCTAGAATGATGGCATTATTGTGTGTGTGGCTGGCTGGCTGGTTGTGGCTCTGTAGGGCATATCCACACCTGAC
Organism: Elysia chlorotica; assembly: GCA_003991915.1. NCBI lineage: Eukaryota > Metazoa > Mollusca > Gastropoda > Plakobranchidae > Elysia > Elysia chlorotica. The sequence goes on along the minus strand of RQTK01000105.1, from coordinate 201,361 downwards.
AACCTTACGTCATAAATAAAAGCGTATTTACAGGAATTTTTGTCAAAATGTGTAGATTTTTTATGTTGCGTGTGTTGGCAGCTGCAGCTCTGCATATCACGAGACAGGTCGGGAGCCCCAAATGATCTTTTCAGCCTGAGATTCCGAGAACCGTTTCCACTTGTCTCGCACTGAGTCGTGCAGTGATCGGACTTTGTTGGTGTTAAGTGCAAATAGATCTCGTTGTAAGACAGTGTTGTGTATTCCCTTTTATCGCTCTTTCGATCCATACTGTGGCTTTTTTTTTTTTAATTGTCAAAAAGGAATTAGCTATTCGCTCTTTTACACCGTAACAGATCTGCATATCCCAAGACAAGAGCCCTTAGTAGATGGTCCTTTCAGCCTGAGAGTCTTTTCTTTTTTGTTTCTTCCTGAGACTTTCAGTGATTGGAATTTGCCTTTGTTTAGTGCGAAGGGATCTCACTGTAACAGCATTGTACACTCCCGTACATACTGTGATTTTTTTTTTTATTTGTAAAATTATTATGAAACTTCGGACATTTTAAAGGCTATATAGAGTGACAGAAACACTGATATAAAAGTATTTAAAAGGCCACATTTATGAAAGCTTAGACTTGTATTATGATTTTGCCACTTTGGTCTGCTAACAAATTAAATGAGCTATCTTGTTGTACGTAATTTAGTCGTATAGTTTTCGTGTTATAAGTGAAGATAACTATTTTTTTTATACTGTTCTGTGAGAGTGGACGTATTGGAACTCTCCGCGTTATGTTGTCACCGAGTATCCCTTGTTGTCAAGTTTGCTCTTTGTGGTCTGATGTTGGACCATAAACCAACTCAACAACAACCCTTTGTGGTTAGAACAGATAAATCACAGAGTTGCTTTTGTCTTTGACATGTTTTGTGAGCATCAGTAGATCCGTCGATAATCTGAATTCCCGGAGGACTATCGGATAAGTTAAGACAATAAATACGTCTCTGCTTATCGTTGCCATAGATAAAAACTTGTGGTTCAAATTCCCTTGAAATTAGTAACATCCATTACATGAACAGTGAGAAATGTGTGTATGTTAGTGACAAGGTCAAGCACTCTCTACTTACTAAGGAATGTGTGCATTCTTCACCTGTCCGCATCGCCAGCTGATGCTCATAAACAATTTGTCTTTTGTCAACGTTTTCTCTCTTGTTTCCCTTCATTCTTCACCTCTCTCTCTCTCTCTCTCTCTCTCTCTCTCTTCCTCCCTCTCTCTCTCTCTCTCTCTCTCTCTCTCTCTCTCTCTCTCTCTCTCTCTCTCTCTCTCTCTCTCTCTCTCTCTCTCTCTCTCTCTCTCTCTCTCTCTCTCTCTCTTAATGTGTGCATTCTTCACCTGTCCGCATCGCCAGCTGATGCTCATAAACAATTTGTCTTTTGTCAACGTTTTCTCTCTTGTTTCCCTTCATTCTTCACCTCTCTCTCTCTCTCTCTCTCTCTCTCTCTCTCTCTCTCTCTCTCTCTCTCTCTCTTTCTCTCTTTCTCTCTCTCTCTCTTTCTCTCTTTCTCGTCTGCCTCGTCTACGTCTTCATTATAAACGTCACTTGGGTATGCGTTGTGAGCGAAGTGGACACATTGTGTAACTTTTTTTTTGGACAAAGCAGGGATTATCGGATATTTATACTGTACGAGATCCCTGTTTTAAATGCTTTGTACCAAAAGAGGAAGTTAAGTCTTTTTCAAATTTGAAAAAAAAAATGCTTCGATCTTGTAAAGTTATAAAACAATAAACACACTGCGTTGGTTAAAGCCCATGGTGGAAGTGACGTGAACAATCGACAGTCGAGCTGTTGCAAGATTTTAAACTCATTTACATGTGTTTGGAAGCTCCAAGTATTTTGTTCTCACCGTTCATCTAGTTAAGAAACCCCTCAGTTCCGTTATTGTATGACTGGATAATAAATTGTGAGACATGACTAAGTGCGTTAGTGGCCTGTGGTGCAAATTCGCTACACTACCCTACATGTTTAGCTACTATCTTAAGAGTTTCGAACCCGGAAAGTCCTGTTCGCCAGTCATGAGCAATACCGACGTGGCCAGCAGATTTGTCCCTATTAGTCAGCGTCGTGCGCGGCCGACCGACCCATTCAAACATGACTTCATAGGAGGGGGGAAATGTGTTCAAATTAATAATAAAAAATTTTTTTCAAATCCAACGTTATTTAATGTATTTTTTAACGCACGTATTTCTCCAGCGTCATGCGGGTCTTGTTCCAGCCCAAGTTTCTTTACTGCAACAGCAAATAGTTCTAAGGACGCGGCAAACTAGTTTTATTGTACTTGAGTGGTGTTGTAAAAATACATTATTTTCCAGGATTGTAAGTTTGAAAGTTGAGACCCCTTCTGGGACGCATGTACTTCTACCTCGTTAGTTGGGCTAAGGGAAATCAGCTGCTATTGACATCTATCTCTCCCCTCTCTCTCTCTCTCTCTCTCTCTCTCTCTCTCTCTCTCTCTCTCTCTCTCTCTCTCTCTCTCTCTCTCTCTCTCTCTCTCCTCTCTCTCTCTCTCTCTCTCTCTCTCTCTCTCCCCCCAAACCCTTGTTCTTTACTCACACACTCACTTAACCTATAAGTGACTGATGTGTTTTTGACTCGCGCATTTACTTAAGATCTGTAACTCATGTGAGCACTTTAAGTATTTCATACAATATCGCACATTTATGTAAAACAATATTAAACCAATGTCACTTTGTCCCCTGCCATATGCACATGTGACATGACTGCGACCTTGAACATGACATCATTTTTCGAGCTAGACCCAGACCCTATTGATGTATGCTTTGAGGACGTGCGATCAACCACCTACGATGCCACTGCCCTTAGAATATCTTTTTTTTTTATTTATGCTCTAAATTTGGTCAATAAGAGAAGAGACGCGGATTTGACAAGTCACAACTAGATCTATTTCTCAAAATTTTTAAGGTTTTTCACGAGTTCCTGTTTTCTTGCCCTGATCCGCCAAAGTTTGGGATTACTAACCCCAATGAACGTTTAATTCGGATGCTGTATCTGTTCTAGCTTAAATAGTCTGATCACACAACAACAACAATGTTGTTATATGCAGCTTGACTTGCCAAAAGTTCCAAGAGAGTTGTTTTTTGCTTCAGGATTTTGCTCTGTATTTGGTTTGTTACGCTAAATTCTAGGATTTCTGGCCAACGAGCGTTGGGTTCAATGCAGTGGTCTGTGTAGCAATATTGGAGGGATCATAGTAACGTTATTTACCAAGACGATGTTGGATGGCGTATACAGCTTGGTCTTTTATAAAAAATATTATTGTTTTGCTGTCGGTGACGGCTTCTACTGGGATAGTTGAAAGTGAATATTGTAAATATTGAATTGACGTGTGTTCTAGTAAAAGTGAATTCTGGTGGACATATTGCGCTTATTATTATAATTTATCATTATAATTATTATTATTATTATCATTATTATTATTATTATTATTATTATTATTATTAATCATCATCATCTATTATTATTATTATTATTATTTTTATTTTTATTCTTATTGTTTATCATTACATTGTTATTGATTGTTTTGGGTTTTTTTTTCTAAATGATGTGATTTATTTTTCACGAAGTTGTTTTGAGATATCAGACACGTATATAATTATTATCTTTAGCTTTCCTGTGTTATTTAGGCTTTGTAAGTTTACTTTCAAACACTTTCATTTCTCATCAAAGGTCTTCGCTTTGAAAGCTTACCGTGAAACTCGGTGGATTTCCTAAAGAAGTGCGCAGTTTTGAAGTTAGTCTGAATCGAGATAGAACATAAACAATCAAGTACCGGTGCACCCTAAAATAAATTGTGTCATCATTTCTAGTTTATTTTATGTTTTACTGAGCTTTCTGCCATCACTTCCAGGTCTCTCTCTCTCTCTCTATCTATCTATCTCTCTATCTATCTATATATCTATCTATCTATCTATCTATCTATCTATCTCTTCCTCTCTCTTTCTCTTCCTTTCCCTCTCTCTCTCCCTCCCCCTCTCTCTTTCTCTCCATTTCCCTCCCTCTCCCTGTCTCTGTCTGTATGTCTGCATCTCTCTCTCCCTCTCTCTCGCTCTCTCTCTCTCTCTCTCTCTCTCTCTCTCTCTCTCTCTCTCTCTTTTCTCTTTTACTCTTTGACACACACACACACAGAGAGAAGGCCCTGGTCATCATGAACGTTAGCACGACTTGAAACCAGGTCCAGCTGATCAGTAGAAAAGAAAAAAAAAACGCTAATTGAGCGAGGGCATGATATAAAGTAACGAGACGATGAGGGCTCTTGAGATGTACGTTTTGCGGTGCCAACTACATGTAACTGGAACAGTCTACTGTTTACAAGTGGATTTGTACTTTTGTTGCTGTTGTTTTGAAGATTGTTTGTTTGTTTTGGTCGCAGAAAAATGCCGAAGGAATGTCTTTAACGCTGCGTGTATACATGTGTGTGTGTGTGTGGAAGAAAAAGAGAGAATGGGGGTTTTACTGCGTTCGGTGCCGCGGAGCGTTCTTTGCAATTTCTTTATCGTTTTCAAATTCCACTGCTGTAATTTTGTATAAAATTAGATGGGTCACAGTGACTTTTCGGGGGGAGGTTGTTTGTCAAGGGGTTTTTTGCTTTTATGTTGAAATAGTGTTTTTATTTTCCAGGCAGAAAAAAAGGTAAGAACGATAAAAAAAAATCAAGAAGAGGGGTCGAGCGTAAGGTAGATTTCCATTCTTATCAGGAGGAACTATTGTGCTTTCTATCACATGCGTCTTGATCATTTGTTTGGAATCGCAGCAATAAGTCGTTGTTGTTTTTGTTGTGTTTTTTTTTTTACTGAATAGCTCGGAATTCTTTTTCTGTTATGGCATTTGTAAGCGATTTTCAATCTTGTCCCTTTTTCTGAAGGTTTTTTTTCCTCCCGTTTCTAAAGTAACGGTCGCATAGCGTCCTCTATATTTGTTGTGGTACCAATAATGGAATGGTAGGGTTTTTCTCTCATTCTCTCTCTCTCTCTGTCTCTCTCTCTCTCT